>JAQZBX010101852.1:0-11220 GCA_029593785.1 Cabassous unicinctus
AAAAACAAAATGGAGTTAATCCAGTTAAGATATTTAAAATGGAGTCTGGAGGCCATTCAAGAATTTCCTTTTTTGTACAGTTCAGCCAGCTATCACAATCTGACAAGGATGTAAAACCAAAAGCAATATTTCTGAAGACATCTGGATGTCACGAGACAACTATAAGTTAAAGAAATCAGGAAACTATCAACTTGAAGAATACTTGGGAAGCCCCAAATATTGACCAATTATAATTCTTTTAAAAACAACTTATGTAATCTTTTTTATACATATATAGTTTTATTTTAAGATACTTAGATTACATAAATGTTACATAAAAGTACAGGGGACTCCCACGTGCCCCACTCCCTACCCCTCTCACATTTTCCCACATTAATAACATCTGATCTTAGAAAGAAAGTTTTCAGTCTTTCACAATTAAGTAGGATGTTAGGTGTGGGCTTTTCATATATGTCCTTTATCATGCTGAGGATCTTTCCTTCTATTCATAATTTTCTAAGTGTTTTTATTATGAAGGGGTCCTGGATTTTGTCAAATGCCTTTCCTCCATCAGTTGAGGTGATCATGTGTGTGTGTGTGTGTGTGTGTGTGTGTGTGTGTGTTTTCCTTCAATCTGTTAATGTGGTTGATTACATTAATTCACTTTCCTATGTTATATCATGCTTGCATATCAGGGATAAATACTATTTGATCATCGTGATATCATTCTATTAATGTGCTGTTGGATTCAGTTTGCTAGCATTTTGTTGAGCATCTAAATTAATGATATATTTATCTGCAATTTTTTTATTGTGGTAATTTTGCTTTAATGAGAGTGATGTTGGAATCATAAAATGAGTTATATAGTTTCTCTTCAATTTTTTGGAAAAGTTTGAACACAATTGGAATTAAGTCTTCTTGGAATGTTTGCTAAACTTCCCTTGTGAAGCAATCTTGTCCTGGGCTTTTCTTTGTTAGGAGTTTTTTAAATTACTAATTCAATGTGTTTATTAGCAATTGGTTTGTTGAGAAATTTTATTTCTTCTTGAGTCAGTATGGGTAGTTTGTGTGTTTCTAATGTTTTGTCCATTTCTAAGTTATCTAATTTATTGGTTTACAGTTGTTCATACTATTCTCTTATAGTCTTTAGTATTTCAGTGGTCTCTGCAGGAATGTTCCCGTTTTCATTTCTGATTTTCTTTATTTGTATCCTTTCTTTTTTTCTTTATCTTTCTAGATAAAGATTGGTCAATTGCACTGATCCTTTTAAAGAACCAAGTTTTGGCTTTGTTGATTCTATTGGTTTTTTTTTTTTTTTTTTTTTTAATTCTCTATTACATTTATCTCTGCTCTTTGTTATTTCCTCCTTCTTCTCTCTTTGTGTTTAATATGCTCTTATTTTTTCCCCCAATTTTGAGGTTAGGTATCCAATTTGAAGATTTTCTTCATTTTAATTTAAACATTTAGAGTTATAAATTTGTCTCCCAGTACTGCCCCTGTTGTGATCCATACATTTTGGTATGTTATATTTTCATTTTCATTCATCTCAAGATATTTCATGGTTCCCCTTGTGATCTCTCTTTAACCCATTGGTTGCTTAAGAACATGTTGATTAATTTCCACATATTTGTGAATTTTCCATTTCTTCCTCTGTTACTGATTTCTAGTTTCATTCTGTTGTGATCAGAACAGATACATTGCATAATTTCAACATTTAAAATATTTATTTAGATTTGTTTTGTGACCTAGCACATGATCTATCCCAGAGAATTTGAGAGGAATGTGTATTCTTTTGTAGTTTAGCTATGTCTGTTAGGTCTAATTGGTTTAGTGTATCACCCAAGTCTTGCAGTACCTTGTTGACCTGGCTAAATGTTCCATCCATTAATGTAAGTAATGTATTAATATCCCCTAATATTAACACAGAATCATTAATTTCTCCTTTCAGATCTGTCAGTACTTGCTTCATATGTATTGGGATTATACAATTAATAGCAAATATATTTATAATTGTTACATCTTCTTGTTGGATTAACCCCTTTATCAGTATAAATGTCCTAATTCATCTCCTGTAAATGCTTTTATTTAAAGTCTATGTTGCCATATATTAGTATATCTACTCCAATCTTTCTCTTGGTTACTATTGCAAGGTATATATATATTTTTTCTATCCTTTCCCTTTCAACATAATGATTTCTTGGAATTTAAGGTGAGTCTCTTGTAGACAGCATATAGTGGGATAATTATTTTATCCATTCTGTCAATCTCTGCATTTTGACTGAAGAATTTTTATGAATTTACATTTAAATTTACTACTGATAATGTAGGACTTCTGCTATTTTTTTATTTAGATTTCATAAATCTTACACCTTTTTTGTCCCTCAATTCTACCATTAAGGCCTACTCTTACATTTATTTGATATTTATGTTGTACCATATTGAATGCCTTGTCCTTTCTACCTGAATATAATACCATATATTTTACTTCTTGCTACCATGGTGTTAAAATTTGACATCCTAAATACATAACAATCATATTTGATTTGTTACCAACTTGAATTCAATAGTATACACATATAATTTTCCTATATTTTTAAATCACCAACTCCTTTTTTTCTATTTGTTACCAGTAAGAACTTTTTACAGTGTTTAACTAAAAGCATAGATTTATCATTACTTTTTATGCATTTGCATTTTAGCACCTGCGGGAAATAAGAAGTTGAGTTACATTAAAAATATACTACATTATTGCTGATATTTACAATTGCCTTCATGCCCACCTTTATTGGAGGTCACTCTTTCTTTATGCTGCCTTGAACCACTGTCTAGTGTCCTCTCCTTTCAATCTGAAAAACTCCCTTTAGCATTTAGCATAGGGCAGATCTAGTGGTGATGAACTTCCTCAGCATTTGTTTATCTGCAAATATCTAAATCTCTCCCTCATTTTGAAAGAAAGTCTCTCTGGATATAAAATTCTTGATCAACAGTTGTTTTCTTTCAGTATTTTAAATATTTCAACCCTGAGCCTTCTTGCTTTCATCATTTCTGATAAGAAATTGAAACTCAGTCTAACTGGGACTCCCAGATAAATAACACATTGCTTTTCTTTTTCTGCTTTCACAAATCTCTTTTGTCCTTTGCATTTGAAAGTGATCACTATAAGATTAGATATAATTTTCTTCATGTGTGTCCTATTTGCTGTTCAATGAGCTTCCTGGATGTGAAAATTCATGTCTTTTGCTAAGTTTGGGAAGTTCTTTTCCATTATTTCTTTGACTATTCTTTTTGTCTCTTTCTCTTTTCTTCTCCTTCTGGGTGTTCCATAATGCATATATTGGTGTGCTTCAAGATGTGCCATGGCTGTCTGAAGCTATTTTTGCTATTAATGTTTCTTTTTTTCTTTCTGCTCATCAGCTTTTGCACCTTGGTTGGGTGCAAAAATGATTATGATTATTTTTTCTTCTTGATAGATTACCCCTTTTATTAATATATATTGTCCTTCTTTGTCTCTTACAAAAGTTTTGCATTTGAAGTTTATTTTGTCCAATATTAGTGTAGCTACTTCTGCCTTTTTTCAGTTATTGTTTGCATGTGAAATCATTTCCAATCATTTGCAACCTCCATGTTTCCCTGTGTCTAAGATGAGTTTCTTGTAGACAGCATATAGATGGGTCATATTACTTTAACCATTCTGCCAATCTGTGTCTTTTGATTGGAGAATTTAAACCAGTAATATTCAATGTTATTATTGTCAAGGCAGTACTTACATTAGCCAATTTTATTTAGGTTTATGTATGTCATATTCTGTTTTTATTTCTGTTTATCTTTTTAGCTATTCTTACTAATAATATTCTTTTCTACACTCTCTTCCAACCCTCTCTCCTGTTTTTTGTTTCTTTTTCCTTTCAACCTGCAGAACTCCCTTTAGTATTTCTTGAAGAGCAGCTTTCTTGTTGACAAACTCTCTAAATTTCTGTTTATCTTTGAATATTTTGAACTCTCTCTCATTTTTGAATGCCTGCTTTGCTGCATGCAGAATTACTGGCTGACAGATTTTTTTTCTTTTAACACCTTTATTATGCCATACTTCTGCCTTCTTGCCTCCATGGTTTCAGATGAGAAATCAGCACTTAATATTATTGAGTTTCCATTGCATGTGATGGATTTCTTTTCTTGTGTTGTTTCCAGTATTCTTTTTTTAACTTGAGAGGTTGATAATTTGATAAGTATATTCTCAGGGTAAGTCTGTTAAGATTTATACTTTTGGAGTTTGCTGCACTTCCTGAACATGTACATCCATGTCCTTCAGAATATTTGGGAAACTTTCAGGTATAACTTCCTCCAACACTAGTATAACGAACAGCTGCCAATAAAGGAGTACATGACAAACAAAGAAACAAGACATGATGGTGTAGCCAAGGGAAAAGGTACAGAAAAAAACAACAACAAAGGAGATAAGGATGTGGACATACCAAACAAAGCCTTTAAAAATATGATCATAAAAGTGTTCATGGATGTGAAGGAAATTACAGAGAAAGAACTAAAAATATCAGGAAAACAATGGATGAGTAATATGACAGAGTTCGTAAAGAGATAGAAATTTTAAAAGGGTTTTAAACAAATTGATTGTATTTGAAGACCACAAAAACTGAAATGAAAAATGCCCAGAAGGGCTTCAAGAGCATATTGAAGCTGGCAGAACAAAGAATCAGTGAACTTGAAGACAAGATACTTGAAATGAGTCAAGCTGATGAGCAGAAAGAAAAAAAGAATACATGAAGCAAACACTGGGCAAATGAAGAAGAGAAATAGATGCTTCTAAAATTATAGTGGGGGAATTTAATACACTATTTTCATCATTAGACAGAACATCTTGACAAAGGATTAATAAAGAAACAGAGACCTTGCATAATACATTAGAGGATGTAGACTTAATAGACATATACAGAACAATGTAATCAAATACATCAGTATATGCATTCTTTTGGAGTGTGCATGGATCACTCTACAGGGTAGACCATATGCTAAATCACAGAACAAGTCTTCATGGATTTAGAAAGTTTAAAATCATACAAAGAAATTTCTCTGACATAAATGGAATGAAACTACTACTTAATAAGTGGCAGAGAACCAGAATAGGCACAAAAATATTGAAGTTAAACAGCACACTCTTAGAAAACCAGTGTGTCATGGAAGAAATTGAAAAAAAAAATACTAAAAAACAGTAAGCCAGTAACTACCTTGAAGTGAATAGAAATGAGAACATAACATATTAAAACCTACAAGATGCAGCAAAGACAGTGTAGACAGGGAAATTTATAGCCATAAATGCTTACATTGAAAAAGGAGAAAGAGCTTAAATCTAAAACAATAAACAAGAAAATATTGAACTCCCATCCTGGGGAGTCCTTCATTCTCAAATAGAGGGGCAAAGACCTCTTTAATACATAGGCAGTGCCTAATAAAAGAAAAATTTCCAGTATGTCAAGCCCTTATTATTAGTGAATGTAACTATAAACCCTATTCTTGAAAAATTGAAACAGTGTTTGCCAGTTTTTGAGGGGAGAGGAAGGAAAGAATGGGTGGGACACTGGGCATTTCTGTGACATTGGCATTGTTCTGCATGATCTTGCAATGATGGATACAGGCCATTATACATTTCATCAGAACGTATAAAAGTATATGGTGCAAAAGGTAAATCATAGTGTAAACCAATGAGAATGGTTAGTATCAATACTTTGATATTTGTTCATTGATTTTTACAAAGGTACTATACTCAGATAGGATGATATTGGTAGGAGAGAATGTGGGGGGAAGTGGTGGTGAAGTATATGGAATCTCCTATACATTCTATGTGACTTTTCGGTAACTTAAACTTTTTGGAAATAAAGTGAAAAAAAAAAAAGATGCTGGGAGAATATACAGAAGGAAAGAATAAGTAGACAAATCCACAATTATAAATGGATATTTCATTTATCACAGACCAATAATTAACAGACTAAGCAGTCAAAAGTCATCAAGGAGATTGTAGTCTTCCAAATAACTATTAATGACTTGACTTAATTTACACTTATAAAACACTTCACTTTTGTCAAGTGCACTCAGAACATTTACTAAGATAGATCATATTCTGGGATAGAAAGCAATTCTCAGGAAACAACGGTAACTTAGTAGTTGAACACATGCTTCCCATATACAAGGTCCCTGGTTCAATCCTTGGTAACTCAATAAAATAAAAGAAAGAAAAGGAATACAAGTCTCAACAAATTTATAAGTATTCAGGTCTTTCAAAATGTGTTCCTTGGTTGTAGTGGAATTAAATTGGAAATATCAGAAAGAAATCAAGAAAACCTTCATGTATCTGGAAATTATATAAATGATTTCTAACTAACAACTAACCCCATGGTTCAAGGAAGAAACCAAAAAGGAATGAAAAGTATTTTGTTATTTTGAAATAAATGAATATGAAAACACAATATATCAGAGTTTCTGAGACTTATGTAATGCTGTATTTAAAGAAATTTATAAAACTAAACATCAATATTGCAAATGAAAAAATGCCTCAAATTAGCACCCTAAGCTTTTGTCTAAAGGAAGTGGGAAAAAAATTGTAACTAGAGTGAGAAGAAGAAAGACAATAATAGAGAACAAAGGGGAAGTCAATGAAATAAATGAGAGAAAAGCAGTAGGAAAAAAAATCAATGAAACCAAAAATTGGTTATTTGAGAAGGTAAATTCAGTTAGTAAACCTCTAGTCCGATTGATAAAAAAAAAAAAAAGGCTAGATGACACAAATTACCAAGATCAAGAAGAAGAGTTGACATCAATAAAAATACTACAGATATTAAGTGGCTAATAAAGGAATAGAATAAACAAATTTATGGTTTTAAATAGAATAATAGGTGAAATTTTTAAATGAGCAAAATATCTGAATAGATGAACTACCAAAGAAGATATTCGGATGTCAGATAAGCACATGAAAAATTTCTTATCATTAGTCATTTTGAAAATGCAAACTAAAGACACAATGACATATCATTTCATACCTTTTAGAATCGCTAAAATTAATGATTGACATACCAAGGATTGGTGGGTATGAGAAGCAGCCAGAGCTATCATATACTTTGATGGGAATATAAATAAGTGAAAGCATTTTTGTAAAAACCATTGAGACTTGAACCTCTTCATGCTCTCAGAGATGAACATTATAGCCTCGAATATTTCCTGGGTAAGAACAGTGGACTAAGAGAAAATAAATCATGATGCTTTCTCTAGTACAGCTATTTGCTCATATTAAGAACTTGGATTCACCTGCTCTTAGGTTCTCCATCTGTAAAATGCTGGAAATGAATGCCTCATTTCCCAGTCACTGGCTTCCCTGCTTGCCCTTTCAGAACATCCCATCAAATACTAAATGAGCAACTAATTGAATTTATTACCGTATTAATCTCAAAATAAATAAGCCTATGAAAATTGGAAAGTATGATTTTATTTAAATTTTTAACTATGTCAAAATGTGTTTTCTGTACAATGGAGTCAAAATTAAATCAATTCAACATATATCACACATTCAGTCAGGAAATGAGAAGGCAAGAGAAACAATTCACCACACAGTTTGACCAGTTTCCACTTTAATTGCTGTGAGCCCATTCCTGTGCTTTCCTTCTTAGTATTTTCTGTTTTTTTTTCTTGAAATGCTGGTCATTCAACAACTGCTCGAAATATTATTTCATCTTCATAACTTCACATTTCTAAGACCATTAATTGCACTAACAAGATTCACTTTCTAATTCCTCCTACTATTTATAGAAGAAAACTTTGTAAAATTATAAAGTGTTAACTGTCACTCAGCATTATATTCACCCAGTGTTACAAATAATTGTAGGTAATAGACTCAAAACAAATATTTGAAGTCAAGTAGAATAATTTGCATATCCAAATGAGGCAAGTCATGATATGTATTTGCATCAATAAAATTATTCCCAGAGTTGTCTAAGCTCACATAATTAACTAAAACACTTAGTGAATTAAAAATTCTAGGGAAAAGCAGCAAGATGGTGGCAGATAAAGGAGCTCCTAGAGTCAGCTTATCCTATAAGGCAGTTAATAATCACCCAGAGCTATCTAAATCAGCTGTTTGGGTCTCCAGGAGACCAGAAGAGCAACCTACAATATCCTTGAAAGAATGGAAGGAGGAGACTGCCCATCTGCAGAGAAGATTCCTAAGTAGAGCATTCCACACCCCAGAGACCCGGTGCCCATCCTCCACTGGTGGCACAAGCCACCTTGGGCACTAGTCCACAGCTAGAATTGGAAGCTCCACTTTCCAAAAATGGGGGAAGAAGAGAGGATTGGTCACCAGCTACAGCTACTGATTAGTAAATTCAGCAGGCTAAAGTATAATCCTAAGAACAGCTAAAGTTTGAACCTGTTCAAGTCAGAAAGAAGCCAGTAGCTGCCACTATAACTCCATCCCCTACATGAGGGGAAGCAGATGGACTGAAAATCACAGTGCTGTTATGGACCAGCTTCTTTGCATCCAGATCAGATTGCAGCTCTAGCATAAGCCACAGTGCCACCTCCAGCAGGGAGGAAGCTGGGGGTCAGGTGCTCTGTGCCAGCCTCTCTGGGAAAATAAAGGCCAAACCATGGAGGCCAGTGATCATCCTAGTCTGGTGGCACAAATCATCTCAGGAGATATTCTGTGGCTAGAACTGGAAGCTCCATTTCCCGAAAACAGAGGAGGAAGAGACGGTTGGCCACCAATTTCAGCTACTGATTAGTAAATTTGGCTGGCTAAATCATAACCCTAAGAACAGCTTAAGTTTGAGCCTGTCCAAGTCAAAAAGAGGCCAGTAGCTGCCATTTTGACTCCACCCCCAGCATGAGAGTAAGCTAGGCTGACTGAAAATCACAGTGAGAGTAGGGACCGGTTTCTTTCACCCAGATCAGCCTGCAGCCTTAGTCTGGGCTTCAGCCCTACCTCTAGCAGGGAGGAAGCTGGCAGGCCCTGCACCAGCCTATCCAGCTAACTGCAGGTACAGTCAGCAGGCAGACTGAATAGTTAGAAGTCTACCAGGGCAACTGCAGTCATTTTGGATCCACATGGCACAGATTGCTGCCCACAACTGCAGCCCAATCCCTTTCCTAGACAAGGAAGACAGTGGCTTGAAGTTTCATCAGTTTCTCTGGGCAAATATATTCAAGACCTGCATGACTTGAATATTACACACAGCTGCGGCTCTGCACCTACCCCTGGCAAAGGAGAAAGTTGGGAGAAGCTTCACAGGTCCCTGGAGAAATGAGAGCAGATTGAGACTCCACAGCTTATAGCACCAACTAACTCCTTGGCTCCTACTACACAAATGGCAAGGGAGAAAGGGCAACAAAGCCCTAAATTAAAGAGAGGAAATGCATCCAAAATAGATACATATATTAAGCCAGATGACAAGACACCCACAAAAATTACAATCCAAGCCAAGGAACAGGAAGATATGGCCCAGTTAAAGGAACAAGATAAGCCTCCAGATGATATAGAGTTGAGACAACTAATCATAGATAGTCAAACAAATACCCTTAATAAATTCAATGAGATGGCTAAAGAGATTAAGGATATTTAGAAGACATTGGTTGAGCACAAAGAATTTGAAAGCATACATAGAAAAATAGCAGATTTTATGAGAATGAAAGGTGCAATAAATGAAATTAAAAATACACTGGAATCAGGAAGTGGATGTGGCTTAAGTGGTTGGGCTCTTTTCTACCATATGGGAAGTCCTGTATTCAGTTCCACAGAGAGCTGATGGCCTGTGCCCATGTCCACAGAGAGCTGATGTCGCATGCCCATGGACAGCTTGCACAGCAAGACGACACAACAAAGAGAGACAAGCAGACACAGAGGAAACGTGCAGTAAATGGACACAGAAAGCAGATAGCAAACACAAGCAGCAAGGGGGGTAATAAATTTAAAAAATAAACTGGAATCATATAATAGCAGATTTAACGAGGCAGAAGAAAGGATGGGTGAGCTTGAAAAAAATGGTCTCTGAAAGTGAACATACAAAAGAACAGATGGAGAAGAGAATGGAAAGAATTGAAATAGGTCTCAAAGAAATAAATGACAGCAAGAGACATGCAAAAATTTGTGTCATGAGTGTCCCAGAAGGAGAAGAGAAGGGAAAATGGGCAGAAGGAATATTTGAAGAAATAATGGTAGAAAATTTCCCAACCCTATTGAAGGATATGGATACCCATTTCCAAGAAGCACAATGTACTCCCATCTGAATAAATCTGAATAGACCAAAACTGAGATACATACTAATCAGAATGTCAAATGCCAAAGACAAAGAGAGAATTCTGAGAGCAGCAAGAGAAAAGCAATGTATAATATATAAGAGATACCCAATGAGATTAAGTGCCAATTTCTCATCAGAAACCATGGAAGCAAGAAGACAGTGGTATGATATATTTAAGATACTGCAAGAGAAAAACTTCCAGCCAACAACCTTGTATCTAGCAAGATTGTCTTTCAAAAATGAGGGTGAGTTTAGAATATTCACAGATAAACAGAAACTCGGTGGAGCAGTAACTCCTACTCTACAGCTCACTGGACTCATCTAGGACTACTGGTGGTGAGATGATGATGGACAAGAGCCATCCCAAGGAATGGAGAGAGTCTGCAGCTGCAGAGAGGATTATCCCATCCATCTTCCCCTTGGGATATAAGCCCCCTCTCAATTGGAGTTGGAGTGGACATTATCATCCCAGACTCCTCAGGATGGGGTGAAGACCTATGGACTTAATGGTATTTACTATAGACATATTGTGATTCAAGCAATGGAAGTAATAACAACATTGATGTGGAGCCAGTGCTCACTGGAACCTCTGGGGACAGGGAGAGGGAAAAGCAGTTGTAATACAGGGGTTTTTTCAGGACTTGGGAATTGTCTTGAGTGACATTGCAATGGCAGATATAGGCCATTTTCTATAATCATATAACATGCAGGAATGTGTGGGAGAGAGTGTGGTCTACAATGTGAACTATGGTCCAGGCTTAATGGCAAAATCACAGGATGTGTTTATCAATTGCAATGAATGTATCACACTAATGAAGGATGTTTATGTGGGGGGTTGTGGGAGGTGTTGGAGGTGGGGCATATGGGAATGCATATATTTTTTGTGTAACATTTATGTAATCTAAGTATCTTTTTAAAAAATAAATTTAAAAAGACTAAAAAAAAA
>JAQZBX010101853.1:0-11208 GCA_029593785.1 Cabassous unicinctus
TATAAATACTATAAATATATAAAATATCATGTAATATATAATACACTATATATAGTGCTATAAATATAAGTTATAAGAATAATTTATTTACATATAAATGAAAGATTATAAATATTCACAGGAACAGAATTTACTCACATATCTTTTCTGCACAAATTGAGATGATATGTGCGTTTTACTCTTTATTTGTTAATGTGGTGATACATATTAAATTTTTCTAATATGAAACCATCCTTTTCATTCCTGGGATACATCCAATGTGGTCATGATATTTTATGCACTGTTGGCTTTGGTTCACCAATATTTTCTTAGGATTTTTATGTCTATATTCATCTATGAGACCGAGCTATAATTTTCCTTTTTTGATTGTCCTTGCTGGTGTTCACGCCAAGTTTCTACAAGCCTCATGAAGCAGGTCGGAGAGAGTCAGACCACATTCTGTCATGCCAATTTCTTTTCTTTCTGGTCTTTTCTCTTTCCTTGGGTAGCTTCTGTGAAATTTCTTTTAATGTTCTTGCTCTTCATCTTTAGTTTGGAACATAACAAATGCTTCCTTCTATGCCCAAATTCCTTCAGTAATCCTTCATATAGGTAAAGGTATCTGAGCTAATTTTCTAAAGCTTAATAATATTCCTGTAAACTTATCAAAGGAAAATATGTGAAAGCCAACAGCGGAATTATTATGTATTTTAAGGAAAACTCTATCCCTGGAGAAGTAAAAATTGACTCAAAATTTCTAATTACAATTTGCTTTTCAGACACAATCTTTAAGAATTTATAACTAACATTTCACACATGTTCTTTACTTTGTTCTTTTCCTTCCTAATTATTCATGTAGTCAACAGGCTTAGGTTCAATGAGCATCCAATTGAGGCTTAATAGTCTTTATATTTAGCGTAATGATTCCCATCTTTATCTCAAGTTTATTTAAGTTCATGAGGTCTTTGCTTCTTATCACTAATGTCAGCACTTTAATTTTTTGGGGGTAATTTTTCCACTATTTATAAAATAATAAGGGCACAGTGCAAAAAACATACCAGTTTTTAAATTGTGCTAAATTGCTGACACAACTAAAATATACAGCATTACAAAGGTAATTTACTGGATGGGGTACAGCATGTAAATTTAGAGTATAAAAGAAACTCAAGTATACTGTCTGAAAGTAAGCATGTTTGAAAACATCAGAATGCTTGTAGACTCTATTTACAAAACCTTTGGTATTTCTTCATTGTCTTGAAAATAAATCTAAATTTCTGAGTAGGCCATTTGATACCATCCACAATCCCAGCTTATATTTCAACCTATAGCTGCCACTATTCCCCTACTTCGATCACACTATCCCCATGTACCACTCACTGCTCTCAGGAGTGCCTGGTTTTTATACCTCTTTCTACCATCTTGACATCCCTCAAGTCTGCTTTACTATCTCCTCTTCCCTTCTTTCAAAGTCTAATTTTCCAGGTCCTATGAAATTGTTAAATCTAACAAGAATAATTTCTTTTCATCTCCAGAACAAATTAATTCTCCCACTCTGTTCCCAGAATTCTTTGGTTGTATTTCTAGAACTGTATCTTCTGATTGGAGATAACTGCACCAGTTCTGGGTACAATGTAAGTCACATCTCCTTTTAATATTTTAATTAAATGGTTTGAGTCATCATATAACCTCTTCCAACAATCTCCTCTTGTTCCCAGGGTCTCCATTCTAGAATGATTGTGAGAATGATGAAAGTTTTAATAATAGTTGACACTTAGGTAGGGCTTACAAGATATGTTTTGCCTACCTTAATGCATTTGGCCTTCACAGCACCTTTATGTAATTGATACTACTATAATGCCTATTTTACACAGCAGGAAACAGAAAGGTTAAGTAACTTGCTCAAGGTCACACAGCTGGCCCTCCTGGTCTGGCTGCATTACTCTGAGCCTTATGGAGAGAGAAGCTGCAGGCAAAGATGAAAAAAAAACTGATTTTGTGAGGGACCCTGAGAGTGAGGTGCGCACAAGCAGCTTTGGGGCTCAGGTGACATAAGGTGGCACAGAGTTAGAAAGAGAGGCTCTCTTCTCACTTCTGAGTAGATCTCAGCCTGGTGCAGTGAAGATTCCAGGGAAGGCAGTGGCTCATACACTTTGAAGGTGTTCAGTTTGGGCAGCAATGGAAGACAACATCCTATTGTCCTTCTCCCAAAGAGTATCGGCAACATGCGCGTGGACAAGTTCTGGAGCATAGGAGGACTGTTAAGAGAGTCATACTGAGTATGTCGAGAATAAACAGATGAGACTTGGATAAACTGTAAGTCCTCCATGATGAAGAAAGGGGCATGAGACCCTGAAATCTGAATTGTTGCGATTAACAAGACCACAACAGTACTTACGCTTTTGTGAAATCTGGAGCCACAACTCCGGATACACAGATGATTGTATTTATTCCCTGCATCTAATTTGCAGGGTAGGCACTATTATTTCTAGCTTAAATTATTCAGAAACTGGAACACAGAGAAATAACTTACTTGAGACCAGGATTCTTGTAAGAAGCAAAGCTAGGGTTCAAACCCACTTATTTCTGACTCCAAAGTTCATCTTCTTTCCACTGTGCAGTAATGCCCTCGTGTAAAGATGCATTTTGTTTTGTGTTTAAATGCTGATTCAGTCTGACATATACTGGGAAAGCATTCCTTTCTCATTACTTAGAAATTAGAATTCATTGATATTTTCACAAAACAAGCTCCCCAGTGAAGAGTTTTGTCCTCACTTAAATTAGATAAACCTCAATATGCTGCTATAATCTGTTGACTTTCAATGTGGTTCTCTTTAGAAAATGGTGATTCAGATGTAGTTATTGCTTTTAATGTGCTATTAAATGCATATGCATATCCCAGTTGCTCAACTCTCAGTTCATATGGTGTACAGATGAGATCAAGAGCCTCCATTTCCCACAGTACACAGTCCAGTCTTGTAAAAGTATTTTAAAACTTTACAGCAAAACATGTTTTTCAAGATATTCTTCATAAATCTGGGCATTATGCACTTAAGAAATTCCTTGAAACTCATCATTTATCTTAAAAAAAAAAAAAGCAAAAAGTGAAACCGCACCCCAAAAGTGGAAAGAGGAGAGGGTAATACATCATTAATAGAAATATGGCTCAATCAGAAGATTCAGCATTGGATACTGTATTCAGTTCATCTCAGTTCTGATTACAGTGAAATTTTGAATTTTGCTCTAGGAAATGTGATCTTGCTATAGATTGTTTTGTGTAATTTAATAATATAATTCAGAAGAAGCTTATTCATTCCAATGAAGGAGAAATGGTGTTGCTTATGGCCAAATTTGACAGTATTACTATGAACCTGAATTCAATTGTTTGCTGATATGTGAGGATCAGAGAAGCATGTTTGATTCCTTTGGACACTTCAGCTCAAGAATGTTCCCTAAAGTAAGCTAGAGTAATCTGGACCTGCTTCTGTTGTCTTCTCAATCTGTCTGAATTGGCTGGCTTAAGTTGGTGAAGCAATGCCATTCTTCTTTCCTTCTGCCTACTTCTGACTGGCTGAAAACCAGCAAAGCTGTCAGAAAGGTAACTCCTTGGTGGAGGCGAGAATTCAAATATCTGTGTTGCACAATTAGAGATTTTTTATTGTAATGTATAAAAGTAGCATGCATATGTGTGTGTGTGTATATATATATATATATGTATATATATATATTTTTTTAACTAAATTCACCAGAGCAGGAGAGGAAAAAAAATTGTGTTTGGGAATCAGCTTCTTTTATTTATGCAAAGATTTCCACATGAACTGCCTAAAGGAAAATAAAGAATGTACTTTGTCAAGAATATTTCTCCCTAGTATTTTAATCCCAATAAAATGAATCCATTGTTTTCTAACATCTTTAATTCACTGATATACATGACTTTCTTCATTTTAATTGGAATCAAAGTGTGAAATGGAACATTAGAGTTCTGTACTCCATCAGAACCTAAGTAAGTTGTTTTGAATATTTGAGGTTTTTCTTCTTGTAGCACTCATGAATAAACTACTGGTCTTGCATAATACAAATGACTAAAGGATAAAACCTGGAAGTAAATTCAATAATGGAATTACAGTGAAAACTCTAAACCATTATGAAAACAGCATTCTGCAGTTTCCTTCTTTCTATAGTTCTCTGATCAGTTTTACACAAACATGGCAGCATCAGGATTCAAACCCAGGACTTCTGAAATCCAAAGCCTTATGTTATCAACCACTATAGCAAAGCTCTCTAATTTCTTTAAGGTCCAGCCTAAAATTCTATTGTGCTCATTATGTGTTCCTCTGTTGCCCTGAGAGCAAGTGCTAGTACCTCTCCCTTTAAAGCATGTCTTATAGTCTTCTAATTCCCCCCCCCAGCCTCTTGCTCCCAAGGTGGAATAACTTACCTTTTTCATTCTTTCATCTTATGTCAGATTCTTAGGTCTCACAGCGTTTGTGCTCCTCTCTTTGCCCTTTTCAAGTTATGCACATATGTATTAAGTGACTGCTTGGAATTATTCAACTGTTGATCTAGTAATTGTCATCTGTGTTTTTCTGAAAACAGTAATTGCAAGATTGCACACACCTGATTCTGTAACTCCTCGTCATATGCATGAATATAAAATAAACACAAGGGAGAGGGAGTAGATGAGGGGAAAGCAACTGCCAGCTGGAACTTTAGAAAAGAACGATGTTCTGTAACTTCAGGAGCCATTGAGCACAAGTGAACCTTGTCTATTTTTGGCAATATATTCAATATACATGTAACAAGTGTGGTTTTCCTGCCCTGCCTACTAAGCTTTTGGGGTATATGAAACTGATCTAGTGCAAAGGAATAAGCAGTCTAGTAATCATGGTTGCATGGTACTTTGAGTTAGAGTGCAGCTCAGAACTATTTTTGGCATTTTTCTCCTATCAGTATTCATATTGATATAACAATCCTGGTCTCACATCTTTTTTATATTCCAATATTTTTGTGCTTGCTCCATAGAAATTACCCAACATGATGTTTTCCTGTACACAGGATATACAGATTTTATGAGGCTATTATGGAGAGATGTAATGCCAATTTTACTTTTAAAAAATTAGTCTCTGTCAGAATACATTCAAGTAAAGTAGAGTTTCAAAATTTTCCTGCATACACCATGAAATACAAGGCATTTTCTTTTCTCTCTTAGGATTTTGTTCCCTTAACTGTGAATTTTTTTCGCAGAGAAAGTATGTGAAAGCAAGCACTGAGTCACTGTAAAACACAACACAACTCTTACTTATTGCCAGGACCACCATTACTGGTATTGAAAAGTCTCACCACTGGCATTGTCTTATCACTTTGAGAAATTTGAAAATTTAACTTGCTTATGTTGGGGAGGAAGTCTCACGAGAGTTCTTGTCTAATTATATGCCCAAGCCCATCTCAAATATGGCCTTATTCTTGACCCATGTATACTTTAAATATAGCCCTTCATTTCTCGTATTGCTTTTGCTTCTAATCAGTGTCTTAGCATTTTGGTGCATAAGTCTCAATATTGTCTGTCCTTCGTTTGAACACTCCTCAGACTTTTGTGTGCATTCAAATTACTCGATGATCTTGCAATAGCCAGATTCTGATCCAGCAGGGCTGGGGTGAGGCCTTAGAACCTGCATTTCTAACGAGCTCTCAGGTGATGCCAGTGATGCCGTTCTAAGGACTGGATTTGAGTAGAGAACAATTTTATGTAGAGTAAGTTCTAAATTAAGCCAATGTAAGACATATCTGTGACTCTTCTCCTAAATACGCATAACTAATCATTCATTCATTCAGCAAATATTTATTAAAGACTGCTCTATGCCAGTTAAATCTCAAATACTTTTCATCTCACAAGTATCTACTTTTTCTCCATTTCCACTGCTACTACCACACAAATTCAAGCTATTATTATCTCTCATCTGGACTTTGGCAATAGCTGCCAAATATATTTCTTTACATGCACCCTTACTTCCTCTTCAATTCATTTTCTAAAACAAGAAAAATTGGTCTCTAAAAAACTCACATCTTATCATAGTACCCCAGTGTATCAAAACTTGAGAAGCTTCCCAATGATGTAAAGGATAAAGTTCAAAAATTATAACAAAATCCAGCTTACCTTATCACTTTCATTTCATATTACTCTCCTCCTTGCTTTTGATATTCCAGCCACATTAACCTTCTTAAAATTTGAACTTGCTAAGCTTCTTTCCATTCCATCTTTCACATATGCTCTTCCTATACCTGCAACGTCCTTCTTCTGTTTCTTTAGTTAATACTTTGCATCCTTCACATCAAACTAAGGTCACTTTCTCAGGAAACCTTTATTTGACCTTCCAAAAGAAGTCTGAATGTCCTGTTACAAACTCTTTTAGTGCCACTTATTTCTTTTTTGGGCACTCTCCACATATTTGATTATATAATGACATATATAAATTACTCTGCTTCTTCTGACAATCAGTTCCTTGAGGGCATAGATCTTGTCTGTCTTTTTAAAACTTTATACACCTGGTACCTAGCACAGTGCCTAGCACATAATAAGAGTTCAACAAATATTTAATAAATTAATGACAAAAAAGGAAAGAAGGTGGTACATTCTGGTCCGTTTTGTACCCTTCTATTAATAAGAGAAGTGAATTATTAGTTTTCAATGAACTAGGCTATAGCAAAATAAATATAACTACAATATTATTTGGTCTCTTAGACATATTCATCAGGTGCTTCAGTGTCTTCCAGGGCTTCCCTGTCTTTAATATAAGTATCCACTTTCCTTTGAAGTTCATGAGATGACTAACAGAAAATTTATATTACTTGCATTTGAAAAAAATCCAGCTGTTCATATATTTGAGAAGTGTTTAATATACTACCACACATAACCTCCTACTGCTTCATAAATTGCCTGTGATGACACATAGTCTTTGTATATGTTGCATCATTATGCTGGGCTAAGAATCTTTTGCCAAAAAGAAAGATGGATCTTTGGGATCTGCATCCCAGAAAGCCTTTGTAATGATATGATTTAGGTATTCTAAAAACCATGGCTTTATTTTTTTCTCTGATTAACATATTTCCTATCTGGTTATTTGTGAAAATATCTATTGAATGAGTTTCCTAAAGCACTGCCATCACCTTAGGAGAAGGATAATGCCCCTTGAGCCCACATGTTCCTAGATATTTAGGACCATACATAGCTTAATCTAGAAGGTCTCTATGTTCTCCTTAGAGATCATTATTTAAGAACTATTTTTCAGGGTCTGGAAAGTCATGCTCTACTTTCTGTAGTCTGAAGAAGTGAGAATAGTTTTGGGAAAACCATCCATTCTTTTGAGAATAATTCAAAGCTGTGACTGAGGTGATTCCATTTGTGACTCGGTTGAGACATCTTCTGAGGACCAACAATTACTGTCTGACCCAAGAAGACCACAGGCATTGGCCTCAGCCCTCCCTAGGCTGCCACATTCTATATCTCCAAAGTGGTAATTCAGTTTTATTTTAAGCCTTGAATGAAGTGGGAAGCAATATTCTCCTCAGGTCCGCAGTGGGCTCCAGGCCAGCGGCAGCTGTCAGCTCAGTGGGGTTTCAGCTTGCTGCTCGATGCAGACTGACTTAGAGCCCTTGGCCGGGATGAATGAGAGCCTGTACTTATGGGAAAATGTTTAAGTTTTCCACTCCCTTTATGTTGCTGTTATTTTACAGTCCAAGTTCCATTTAATAAACATCAGGAAAAAGCTGCTCCATACTCAGTAGCAGTGGAAACATTCATTCTCACTGGAATGTTGCATAGAAACTAGTTACCTGTTCATTTTTTTTAAACTCTTCAACCAACCCATAGGTGTTCTGCAGTTGGAGGGTATCTGAGTACAATTTATCACAGTGTTATTCTCACCTGCAGCTTTGCTTAGGCTCTTAAGCTAATTCCACATCTCACATGTACATCTCTCACCTTATCTCATTCCTAGTGGTTTTATAATATGGATGAAATAAGCATTCTTTTTATTGTCTTCTCCCTTCTAACAAATCTTGTTCCAATTTTTCTCTTCCACTTTTATTAATCATATAGTTAACACCCTTAATATGTATAAGCTTTAATTTTCTAACAGGGCTACACTCCCAAATTATATACAGGGTCAAATGACTAAGGTGATTAGAAAAGTATGGGCTACTGTTATAGATATTAATGTAGAGTGTCAGGGGAACCTTCCCTGGAGAGTTACATTGAAGCTGAGATTTGCAGGACAAGACCAACACAAACAAGCAAAGCATCTGGGCAGTGGGCAAGGTGGAGGGGCAGGAAAGAGCTAGTGTTTTAGAGATTGACAGAAGTCCAGTGTGGCTAGCAGACAACAGAAAGTGTCCCAGAACAAGCTTGGTGGGCTAGGCTGGGGCAAGATCATAGGAGAGCCCTGTAGCTCACAGTAACACTTGAAGAATGTTGTCATATTCTTTTCAAGGAGTCAACCTTGTGAGAACTATGGTGACTGATAAAACCCAGTGATAATTCCAAGGAAATCGTCTTTTTGGCAGATTATATATAGACATATTCAGCCTAGATTTCAGGTGAAGGTCGGGGGAGAAATTCTAGGAAGTCCATTCTCATGATTGTTCTCCAGAGAAAACTCTAGAAGAGCCAGCTTTCTCATTTTCGGGATTACATTTTATAATGTGATATATACAATATTTTGTATCCCAGTATTTGGAATTTCCAGTCCATACTTCACTCTCTGTGCTAACCACTTACCTACATACTCAAGTCCTATTTCTCTGGAATCCAGGATGGGCAGGACAATGCATATTTCTAGGCAAATCTCTGAGTCCAGCCTACTTGGATATAGGCTAAATAAACCTCAAGAAACTCCTTTTAGCTTTTCATTCCCATGGTTCTTTTCAATGTGGATGCCCTATTGGGTTTGTACTTTGTACAATATTTCACATCTGTTAGTATTTGACTTTTTTTTTTTTCATTCTTAACATGTTTTCAACACCTTCCCTTGTTACATGTTAAAATGTGATCATTTGATTCCTAAATCCTCTTCTACTTGGTTTCAGTCTAAGGATTACCAACAAGCTGTAAACTCCTAATACTTTGGTAATAGCTTTAGAAATTTAAAATGCAAATGCACTTTCCGCATTTTGATATGCATTATACTCTAGCAAAGCATTTTTTAAAAACTTATTTCAAAACATTTTAATTGTCTTCCTTAGGATCTTTGAATAATAGGTTGAGCCAAGGGTGAAATAATATCTTATTGCTATTTGCATTATGGTATTTCAGGGCATGTGACTAGCTCTGGTAAAAAAAATAAGAAGAGTTACATGTAATGGGCCCAGATGGCAGAATACCATGTGTTCTAAGGTCTTATTTTGAGGAACAGATCAAGCAAGAATACCACATGTTCTAATGTCTTAGTATGAAGAAAAGATCAAGCAAGTAAACTATTCCCAGACGTTTATTACATAGTCCGAGTCTGGAATTAAGCTTCTGGCAAGAGACAAAGGTAGAAAATGGATATTTAAGCAGAGTTAACATTAAAGGAATTATTGCATTCTTTTCTGAATATAATCACCTGTAACGGGAAAAGTAATGGTTCCACATGTCATGTTCTTTATTGATTTCTGTTAGATATTTGCACTGGTTTGACCCCAGTAGAGGTGTGGGATGTTGCTAACCTATGTATTCTTGAGCACTTAATAAAACTATACTTGCTTTGCCAAGTGGTTATTGGAAAGAATAGAGCGATATGTTTGGAGTATATAGAAGCTAATAATTCCAAAATAAATAAACAAAAATGTTCTTTTATTAAAGATCTAACATTATGCCCTCCCTCTAACACCTATATAATTTTCAAAAAAAATTGACATACATTTTGCTCACTCAGTGCAGGTTGTGGGAACAATTTTGTTTAATCACTTTGTCCATGCAATTCTGAATGTGTAGTTCAAACTTCTTTTTCATGGCAGTGCTTAACCTCAACGCTGTTTTCAGCTGGCATTTCAACATCTCACAGATGTTGGATGTTGTTATTTTTTTTTATAAACAAATACTCCTGTTCTCTTATGGAGACTATGTAGAGTATTTCAATATCATATTTATGGCCCAGAATGAGGTGTATACACCAGAAGAGCTCCTTGATTAGTAAAGTTGTTAGCTTTTTTATTTCAATTCAGAAATTAGTACATGGACCAAGGCTATAAAGCTGGTTCCAGGAAACCTTATTTCAGCTGAATGCTGCTATTTCCTACTTCCTTTAGCATAAAAACACAGTTGTTTAGAAAAGACAGCTACCTAGAACTACAAAGAAAGAAGGAAAGAACTCGATTATTTATTGGACTCCTAATGTGGTCAGGTACTCCTGCAGATTTAGACTGTTTAATGTACAAAATAACCCTCTGAAAAAGGTATCATTATTCCCATTTTACACGTGAGTCAACAGAAGCTTAGAAAACTTAAGATCACACAATTAGGACTAATTTCTCAGTGCCAGAGTCTGTCTGGAGGGTACTATGTGCTCAATAAAAATTAGTGATAAGACTGATGTTGATGATCATGATGAAGATGAAAGACTCATAGAGGTAA
Organism: Cabassous unicinctus; assembly: GCA_029593785.1. Taxonomy (NCBI): domain Eukaryota; kingdom Metazoa; phylum Chordata; class Mammalia; order Cingulata; family Chlamyphoridae; genus Cabassous; species Cabassous unicinctus. The sequence continues at coordinate 10,586 of JAQZBX010101853.1, forward strand.
AGAAATTCACACTACTGGTAAACAATGGGCTTCATTGTCCTGGTTTGTTAAAACCAAAAGGCTGGATAATCTCTATGATTCTTTCATACACTGATTTTCTGTTTCAATGGGACCTTCTGCTTACATCACTGAAACTATAAGCAGAAGGTGGGTATAACTCTCTACTGCCTATTCAAGAACTGGTATCTCTGAATCGATCTGTAGCATTTGAAGAGTTACACCTACTCATCATTTAATCACGGATTCAGATTTCTGTATCATGCAAAACTGCAACATGCAATTTTGTTGTCTAGTGTCTTTTATTGGACCATCAAAAGAGGTAATGGACTTGGAAGATTTTGTTAGTGATGTCACATAGACGATCCTAAAACATGTCATGGAGAAATTTTTTCAAAATTATAGTAATTGGATAGTAAAGCACTATAAATTAAATAGCAATGATCTCGCAAGACTGTTGGAGTAGAGGGAGAAGGGCTTTTTCAGGGCTTCTTACATGCCCTCTTTGTGAAGGGATATAACAACACTCCCTGCCTCACACAGGAAGCCTCCCCAAGGAGGAGAAATCAGTTCTCTCATGGTGAGTCCAGAAGGAGAAGCTGGTCATTCTTTTTTTTTTTTTTTTT
>JAQZBX010101855.1:0-11219 GCA_029593785.1 Cabassous unicinctus
AGGATAGACATACTGACCAATGGAACTGAATTGAGAGTTCTGATATAAATCCTTGCATACACAGTCATCTGCTGTTTATCAAGGCCCCCAAACCCATTCAGTTGGGAGTGAATGGCCTCTTCAACAAGTGGTGCTTGTAGAACTGGATGTCCATAACCAAAACAATGAGAGAGGAACACCATCTCATACCTTATATAAAAATTAACGCAAGATGGATCAAAGATCTACATATAAGAGCCAAGACCAGAAAGACCTGGAAGATAATGTAGGGAAGCATCTACAGGACCTTGTAATAGGAAATGGTTTCATGAACTCACAACCAAATCATGAGCAACAAATGGAAAAATAGATAATTGGGATCTCCTCAAAATTAAAAACTTTTGCACCTCAAAGGATGTTATCAATTAAATAAAAAGGGATCCTATCCAATGGGACAAAATATTTGGCAATCATATATCTGATAGGAGCCTAATATCTTGCATATATAAAAATACCTTACACCTCGAAATTATAAAGACAGACAACCCACTTAAAAAATGGGCAAGTGACCTGAAAAGACACTTCTACAAGGCAAAAATAGAAATGGCTAAAAAGCAAATGAAAAAATGACGTCGGTAGCTGTGAGGGAAATGCAAATCAAAACAACAATGAGATACCATCTTAAACCCGTTAGAATTTTGGGTATTACAAAAACAGCAGACTACTAGTGTTGGAGAGAATGTGGAGAAATGGGAACCCTCATCAACTGCTGGTGAGCTTGTGGAATGGTCCAGCCACTGTGGAGGACAGTCTGGTGGTTCCTCAAAAAACTAACAATAGATCTTCCATATGATCCAGAGATTCCACTGCTGCATGTGTACCCAGAAGAATAGAAAGCAAAGACACGAACAGATATATGCACACCAATGTTTATAGTGGCATTGCTCACTATTGCCAAATTTGGAATCAAATCCCATGCCCATCAACAGATGAATGGATAAACAAAATGTGGTACATACATACAATGGAATATTACTCAGCTGTTAGAAGGAATAAAGCGCTAACACACAGGATAGCATGGATGAATCTTGAAGATCTTATGTTGAGTGAAGCAAGCCAGGCATTGAAGGATGAGCAATACATCACCCCATTGATATAAATTAAGGAAATTGAGCAGTCTCCAAGAACCATTGTCTGAAAGATAGCTTTGGAGCTATCTTTTTTTTCCAGTTTTCAGTTCTCTGAAAGAGAAGAGAAGTGAAAGTTGTCAGCCATCACCCATATGGACATAATCCATGGTAAAGTGATAGAGTGTAGTTGCATATTGAAGGAATAGGACAGGTGGGTAGTGATATTATTGTGTTTGGTGTTGCAGCATTGATAAGTTGGTAGATTGGGAAGGGTGAGTTAGACTACTCAGGATACTGGGGGGAAAGATGGAAGATATTACCCCAAATAGAAGGGCTCCTGAGTGCTCTGGAAACACCCAGGTCCTATATCAGGGTGGATACCTCTGGAGTTTGGTGCCTAATCAGTGGGCCCTCCTTTGGAATCTGTGCTCCTGAGAGTAACAGAGTTGGACTCAAATATGTCCTCCCTGCACAATGTTCATCAGTCCCTTCTAATCAAACCTATATGTCATGCTGGAGTTTGTAGGTGTACTTCCAGAGACTGAATTCTTGGGCGTGCCCATGTGCCAGCTGGGCCCGGAATCTCAGTGCAGCTGCAACTCCTCCTCTACAGCTCAATGGACTCATCCAAGACACCTGGCGGGGAGATGATGATGGACAGTGGCCATCCCAGGGAATGGAAAGAGTCTGCAGCTGCAGGCTGGATAATCCTATCCATCTTATCCATGGGATATAAGCCCCCTCTCAATTGGAGGTGGAGTGGACATCACCATCCCAGACTTCTCAGGATTGGGCAGAGAGCTATGGACTAGAGTGGTCTTACTGGTATTCTGTTTGAGACATATTGTGATTCAAGTAATGAAAGAAATTACAACATTAATGTGGAGCCAGTGGCCACTGGAGGCTCTGCGGCAGGGAGAGGTAAAAGCAGTTATAATGCAGGGGCTTTTTTGGGACTTGGGAATTGTCCTGAGTGACATTGCGATGACAGATATAGGCCGTTTTACATCAGCATATTACATGCAGAACTGTGTGGGAGACAGTGTAGTCTACAATGTTAACTATCATCCATGCTTAGTGGCAAAGCCCTGGAATGTGTATATCCATTGCAGTTAATGTGCCACACTAATGAAAGATGTTTATGTGAGAGGTTGTGGGAGGTGTGGGAGGTGGGGCATATGGGAAATCCTATAATTTTTGTATAACATTATGTAATCTAAGTATCTTTTAAAAAATAAAAAAAAATATTAAAAAAAACATAAAATATGAAAATATTTAAAGTATGAATTAATTTAAAAAAGAAGAATCTTAATGGAAATCAAGATGAAATAAAAACCTAGACTAGAAAGGGAAGCTAAACAGCTGAACAAGTGCATCAATATAAACAGATGTTTAGACACCAGCAAAAATATGATAAGCTGTACTAAGAAAAGGGAAGATATATCCCAGTCTAATGAAAAAACTAAAATGCAGGAGGGGATACAAAGAATACGGAACAGCTTAAAAAGGATGTTCAAACAACTATCACAAATCAACTTAATGAAGTGAAAGAAGAGATAAGGGATATTAAGAAGTCAGTGGGGGAACATACAGAATAAATAAAAAGCACACATAAAAAGATAACAGATTTGATGGTGATGAAAGGCACAATGCAAGAAATTAAAAATGTTCTGTAAAAACATAAGAGAAGGTTTGAACAGAAAAAGGAAAGAATTAGTGACATTGAAGATTGAACATCTGGAATCACATAGATAGTAGACAAAGAGATGTAAAAAATACAAAAAAAAATCATTAGGGAGTAATGGAACTAAATGAGGACACAAAATACACAAATATATGCATTATTACTGGCATCCCAGAGGGAGAAGACAAGAGAAAGGGGGGCAGAAGGAATGTTGAAGGAAAAAATGGCTGAAAATTTCCCAACTCTTTCGAGGGACATGGATCTACATGTCCAGGAAGTGTGGCACACTTAAAAAAGATTAATCCTAAAAGGCATACCTAAAGAAACATGCTTATCAGATTGTCAAATACTCAAGAAAAAAATAGAATTTTTAAAGCATCAAGAGAAAAGGATCCATCACATATAAGGGATGTTCAATATAATTAAGTGTTGATTGCTCATAGGAAAACATGGAGGATAAAGGGCAATGATATGACATAGTTAAGGTGCTGAATGAAAAATCTGCTGGAATTTCATATCCAGCAATACTGTCATTCAAAAATGAGGGAGAGTTCAAAATATTCACAAATAAATAGAAATTGAAAGAATTTATTAACAATAATCTTCTGTTTCAAGAAATAGTAAAGGGAGTTCTTCAGGTTTAAAGTGGGGGAAAGGTGAGAGAGGTTTGGAAGAGAGTGTAGAAAGAAAGATTATTAGTAAGAATAACTAAAAAGATAAAAAGAGGAATAAAAACAATAGAAGACATATATAAACCTAAAGAAAAATGGCTAATGTAAGTATTACCTTGATAGGAATAACACTGAATGTTAATGGATTAAATTCTCCAATCAAAAGGTTCATATTGGCAGAATGGATAAGGAAATATGAACCATCTAGACAATGTCTACGATGGACTCACCTTAGACCAAGGGATGTTTGGAGGTTCAAAGTGAATGGTTGGAAAATGATTTTACATGCAAACAATAACCAAAAGAGAATGGGAGTAGCTATACTAATATCACACAAAATAGACATTAAATGCAACACTATTATAAAACAGAAAGAAGGACACTATATATTAATAAAAGAGGTAATCAGTCCAGAAAAAAGAACAATCATAAACATTTATGCAAGTAACTAGGGTGCCCCAAAATAAGTGAGGTAAACATTGGAAAACTATGGGGAGAAATAGATTCAGCTACAATTGTAGTGGGAGAATATAATGCACCATTATCACCATTAGACAGAACTTCTCAACCGACTGCTAAGAAAGTAACAGACACCTTAAATAATACATTAAAGGACCTAGACCTCATAAATACAGAAGATTACTCCCAAATACAGCAGTATATGCATTCTTCTAGAGCACACATGGATCATTCTCCAGGATTGAGCACATGCTAGATCATGTAACAAGCCTCAGTGAATTTAAAAATAATGAAATTATACACAGTCATTTCTTTGACCACAGCAGAATGAAACTGGAAAAAGAGGCAGAAAGATGCAGAAGTTAAACTACACACTCTTAAAAAATCAATGGGTCAAGGAGAAAATTGCGAAGAAATCAGTGACTACCTTGAAATGAGTGAAATTGAGAACACAAAATATAAAAACCTATGGGCTACAGCAGAAGCAGTGCTAAAACGGAAATTTAAGACTTAAATGCTAATATTAAAAAGGAAGAAAGAGCTAAAATTGAAGGCCTAAGTGGTCATCTGGAGTAACAGTAAAAGAAAAACTAATCCTAAAGAAAGCAGAAAGAAAAAAATAACAAAAATTGGAACATTACTTGAAATTGAGAATAATAAAAAAATCACTAGCAAGATTTTTAAACACGTGGTTCATTGAGAAGATTAATAAAATTGATAAACCCTTAGCTAGACTAGGAAAGAACAAAAAGAGAGAAGATGCAAATACATGAAAGAAAAAATGATCCCATAGAAATAAAGAGTATCATAAGATGATACTTTAAAAAACTGTGTGCCAACAAGATGAATGACTTAGTTGAAACAGGCCAATTTCTAGAAACACAAGCAATCTATACTGAGGAAAAAAGAAATTGATAAACTCAACAGATCAATCACATATAATTAGATTGAATTAGTCATCAAAAACCTTCCACATAAGAAAAGCCTAGTACCAGATGCCTTCACAGGTGAATTCTACAAAACATTTTGGGGAAAAAATAATGCCATTCCTGCTTAAAGGCTTCTAAAAATCAGAAGTGGAGGGAATATTCCCTACTCAATATATCATGCCAATATCACCGTACTACTAAAGACACATACAGATGTCACAAGAAAAGAAAACTACAGACCAATCTCTCTAATGAACCTGGATGCTAAAACCCTCAACAAAATACTTGCTAATCATATTCAATAGCATATTAAATGAATTATACACCATGATCAACTGGTTTTCATCCTTTGTATGCAAGGATGGTTCAACAAAGGAAAATCAATGTAATTAACCATATTAACAGACAGAAAAAAAATCACATGATCATCTCCATTGATGCAGAAAAATCATTTCAATAAATACAGCATCCTTCCTTGATAAAAACACTTCAAAAGGTAGGCAGAGAAGGAAACTTCCTCAATATTATAAAGAGTATATACGAAAAAGACAAAACTAACATTACATTCAATGGTGATATGCTGAAGGTTTTCACTCTAAGATCTGGAACAAGACAAGGATGCCTACTATCATCACTCTTATTTAACATTGTGTTAGAAGCACTTTTTTGAGGATTTAGGTAAGAAAAGAAATAAAAAGCATCCACATTGGAAAAAAAGTCAACAGTTCACTATTCGCAGATGACATGATCCTATACATAGAAAGTCCTAAAAAATCTGCAACAAAGCTTCTGGAGCAGATAAACGAGTCAATAAAAAGGCAGGTTATAAAATCAACATGCAAAAATCAGTAGTATTTCTGTATACTAATAATGAGCAATCTGAGGAGGAAATCAAGAAAAAAATTCCATTCACAATAGAAACTAAAAGAATCAAATATCTGCAAATAAACTTAATTAAAGATGTAAAGGACTTGTATACAGAAAACTTCCCAACATTCTTAAAGGAAATCAAAGTAGAACTAAAGTGAATGGAAAAAATAATCCATGTTCATGGATTGGAAGACTAAACATCATTAAGATGTTTGTCCTACCCAAAGAGATTCACATATTTATTACAATTCCAATATAAATTACAACAGCCCTTTTTACTGAATTGGAAAAGCTAATTATGAAATTCATTTGGAAGGGCAAAGGAGCTGAGAATAGCCAAACATATTGAAAAAGAAAAGGAAATTGGAGGAATCACAGTACATGACTTTAAACATACAAAGCTACGGTAGTTAAAACTGCATGATATTGGCACAAGGATAGACATGCTGACAAAAGGAATGGAATTGAGAGTTCTGATATACATTGCATATATGGTCAACTGATATTCTACGAGAAAACTCAGGACATTCAACTAGGGCTGAATGGCCCCCTCAAAAAATGGTGCTGTTAAAAATGGATATCCATACCCAAAAGAATGAGAGAGGATTACCATCTCATGCCCCATGTAAAAATTAACTCAAGATCTTTCAAAACCTAAATCTAAGTGCCAAGACCATAAAAATCCTAGAAGATAATGTAGGTAAGCATCTACAAGAGCTTCCAAGATACAAGGAAATGGTTTCATAAACTTTATACACAAAGCACAAACAACAAAAGAAAAAATAGATAAATGGGATCTACCCAAAATTAAAAAATTTAACTTTTGTGCTTCAAAGTTGTTTGTCAAGAAGGTGAAAAGGCAGCCTAATCAATGTGAGAAAATATTTGGGAATGACTTATCTGATAAGGTCTTAATATCTGGCACATATAAAGAAATCTTATATCTTGAAAATAAAAAGACAAACAACCCATTTAAAGAATGGGTAAGAGATGAATGAACTCTTGTACAAAGCAGAATTACAAATGGCTAAATAGCACATTGAACGATGCTGAACATCACTAGTGATTAGGGAAATGCAAATCAAAACTTACTTTACACTTATTAGACTTGTTGCTACTTAAAAAAATAAAATAGAGAACTCAAAAGAAATGATGTGCAGGAATGGGAACTCTCATCCATTGCTGTTGGGAATGTAGAATAGTGTAGCCAATGTGAGGGACAGTTTGACAGATTCTCAAGAAGCTAACTATGGAATTGCTGTATGATCCCTCAATCCCACTGTTGGGCATATATACAAAAGAATTGAAAGCAGGCACACAAACAGATATATGCACACCAATGATCATAGCAACATTATTCACTATTGTCAAAATTTGGAAGCATTTAAGGGTCCATCTACATTTGGATGGATAAGCAAAATGTGGTGTGTGTGTATATATATATATTACTCAGCTGTAGTAAGGAATGAAGTATTGACACACACAACAACATGGATGATCCTGAAGACCTTATGCTGAGTGAAGTGTGCCAATCATTAGAGATAAATATTGCATGACCTCACTGATATGACCTAAGCCTGTTGAGCAGCCTCATAGATGTAGGGTCTGGAAAATAGATTGTCAGGTGACAGAAAGTGAGTTGAGTGGGTGAGTTATACTCAATATAGGCAAAACCCATGATTACCTGGAAGGGTATGGTTTGGCAGTGGAGGTCGATGATGGTGATGCAATGACATGAGTGGGGTCACTAGTGCTGGAATGTGATGGTGAGCAGGGTGGGGGTTTGGGATGGACAATCCTTGGAACTGGGGAGAGGACAGGAGGAAGGAACATCTGAAATATGGGGATTTGTATGTTTGTGGTTGAAACTGCAATGGAGGGAATGCTTTTTTAACAAATATGACAGGTTAGGATCACTGGTGTAGGGCACTGGTGGGATATGTGGGAAAGGGTGCAACAGGGGCATACTTCCATGGAATATGAATGTGTTCATCTTGGAATAGGGTGTTATCTAAATGTGTGGAGACCTACACAATAAGCAAGAAAATAGATATTGGATTATGTTTGTAAACTGGTCTGTTCCTCTGGGTGTATTAGTTTGTAGTAAATTCAGAGGTTTAACTTTAACTTGATGAAATAATGATTAAGGCTTTGTTTGAGCCACAACCATAGGATGTTGATTCCCCATCCCCTTGGTGGGTGTGGACTCACAGAGAAAACAACGTGACAGAAGAGTTGGCAGGACTTTTTGATGCTGGAGCCCAAGAAAATAAACCCACAGGAGAACACAGAGGACTAGAGATGGTTCCATAGAAACAGCAGAGGCCCTGGGAAGTGAGAGAAACTAATAGTTTATAGCTGACCTTGCAGAGAGAACAGAGCATCTGAGCCTGAAGAGAAGCAAGCCTTGTAAGAGAGACAAGACCTTTCCCAGCCTACAGCTGATTTTGGAAAAAGCTGGGAACATGGAGCCTTAAGAGGAAGAAGAAGCCTGAACCCTTGCAGACTTTGGCAGCCATCTTGCTCCAACACATGGCAACAGACTTTGGTGAGGGAAGTAACTTCCACTTTATGGCCTGGTAACTGTAAGCTTCTACCCCCAAATAAATATCCTTTATAAATGCCAACAGATTTCTTATACTTTTCATCAGCACCCCTTTGACTAATACATGATCTTAAACTTATATAAAATAATGTAATCAAACAATACATTAGGAGAAGGAGCAGTTCTTATAGAAGAATTCCAACTTTTAAATGTAGAACAATGAAGGAGATGTAACATCACAGTAATAATGGCTTTATGTGATACTTACAGAAGCATGAACAATTCATGGTTTAAAATGTAGGAAAGAAGATATTTCACTGACCTCATAATAATGTCTTTGAGATGGTTTTAACATGGCTGCTAATCCTTGATTCTTCTTCCTACAGAAACTGGGGATTCATTCTCTTCTACTTGTGTGAGCCAGACTTATGGGATATTTCTTCAAATAGACTATGGAAAGAAAGGAAAAATAATCCATGTTGCAAGTCACCTTGGGAGCTATTCTGTGGCTGGAGTTGGAAACTCAATTTCCCAAAATGGGGGAGGAAGTCTGTGTGGCACTGACTTTAGCTACTGATTAGTAAATTTGGCTGGTTAAAGTATAATCCTAAGAACAGCTAAAGTTTAAACCTGTCCAAATCAGAAAGAGGCTGGTAGCCACTAATTTAACTCTGTCCCTGGCATGAGGGGAAGTGAGGTTGATTGAAAAATCACAATTCTGGTACAGACTGGATTCTTTCCACCCTGACCATATTGCAGCTCTAGCACAAACTCCAGCCCCATCTCCAGCAGGGAGGAAGCTGGGGAACCTGTATCACCTCTCAGGAAAACTATAAGCCATGCCACAAAGAGGCTGGTGCCTATCCTACTCTAGCAGAGCAAGCCACCTCAGGAGCTCTTTCATGGAGTTAAAAGCTCTGTTTCCCATAAACAAGGGAAGAAGAGATTGTTGTCCACGACTTCAGTTATTGATTGGTGGATTTGGCTGGATAAAGATTAATCCTAGGAACAGCTAGGTTTTGAACTTGTCCAAGTGGTAAAGAAACTGGTAGTCACGATTTTGTCTCTGTCCCTGATAGGAGGGGAAGCCAGGCTGGTTGAAAATCACAGTTAAGTTAGGGGCAGGCTTCTTATGACGAAGATCAGACTGTAGCCCTAGCATAGGATCCAGCCCCAACTCTGGCATGGAGGAAGCTGGTAGGACCTGCACCAGGATCTCCAGGCAACAGCAGGTGCTCTCAGCCAGCACAGACTGAATAGTTGGACAGTTGGGTCTGCATTCCCACATCCCAATAGGATAGAAGAGGAGCTGGGTTTCCTCAGCCTCTCTGGTCATCTGCAGGCATTTTCAGCCCACACAAACTGTTGAGCACCTTTGAGTCCCTCTCCATCTTTGTCCCCCCATAGGATAGGAGGGGGCTGGTGTTTCCCCAACTTCTCAGGGCAATTGCAGATGCTTTTGGTCTGCACAAACTCAACCATTGGGCACCTGTGACTCTACCCCCACTGCCAATAGGACAAGAGAGGGCCTGTGTTTGTCCAGCCTCTCTGAGTAACTGCAGGTGCTTTTGGCCTACACAGCCTGGACTAGTGGGTACTTGTGGATCCACCCCTACCCCAATAGAAAAGGAGGGGTCTGGTGTTTCCAAGCCTTTCCAGGCAATGGCAGGCAGTTTCAACCTGCACAGACTGGACCGTTGAATGCCTGTGGATCCACCCCCACCACCCAGTAGAATAAGAGGAGGCTTGTGTTTCCTCAGCCTCTCCAGGCAGCGAGAAGCACTTTTGGCCTGAAAGGACTGGACTGTTGGATATCTATGGATCCACCCCAAGGACCAATAAGATAGAAGGGGTCTGGTTTCTCCACAGCTTCTCCAGGCAATGGCAGGTACTTTCAGCCTTAAGGGACTGAACTGTTGGGTGCCTGTAGATCCAAACACATGTATAATAAGATAAGAGGGGACTGATGTTTCCTCTACCTTTTGGGGCAATGGCCGGTACTCTTGGCTTAAAGGGATTTCACTGTTAGGTGCCCATGGATCCACCCCCTTCACTCAATAGGATAGGAGGAAGCTGGTTCTTTCTCAACCTCTCCAGGCAACAGTGGGTACTTTTGGTCTACAGGGACTGAACTATTTGGTGTCAGGGTTTCCTTTCTCACTCCCTAAAGGGCAGAAGGAACAGTACTTCTTGAACCTCTTAGGGCAACTGCATGTACATTTGGGCCACAAAGATTAGATTGTTGGACACTCCAGAAGGTCCATCCCCACCTCCAATGAGGTGGGGGATGGTGCTACATCAGTTTACCTGGGCAATTGGTCATTTTGGTCCCACACAGCATAGATTGTTGCCCACAACTGCACTTCAATCTCTGCCCCAGGTAGGGGAAGAAGGGATGTGAAGCTTCATCAGTCTATCTGGGCAACTACAGACAGTCTTGAACTGCACAACTTGGATTATCACAAATAGCTGCATTTCTGTCCCAGGCAGAGGAGAAAGGTGGGAGAAGCTTAATCAAATCCTGTGGCAATGTGAACAGATTCAGCTTCCATAGCTTACAGTACCAACTACATCCTTGGCTCCTACTACACAACCAGCAAGGGAGAAAAGTCAAGAAAGCCCTAAACTAAAGGAGAAATTGCACCCAGAATAAATACAATTAGTAAGCAGATGCAAAGACACCAACAAAAAATTGCAATCCATACCAAGAAACATGAAGATCTGATCCTTTTGAAGGAACAAAATAAGCCTGCAGAAAACATAAAGGAGTTGAGACAACTAATCATAGATGTTCAAGCAAATCTCCTTAATAAATTCAATGATATGGCTAAAGAGATTAAAGTTATTAAGAAGACACTGGGTGAACACCAAGAAGAATTTGAAAGTATAGATAGAAAAATAGAAATCTTTTGGGAATGAAAGGTGCAATAAATGAAATTTAAAAAACACTGG
>JAQZBX010101856.1:0-11223 GCA_029593785.1 Cabassous unicinctus
TAAAAAGATATATTTAAGTGAAATAACTTAAAGGTTAAAACGTTACACTTTCAAGTTTTTTTACACTTATTTTGGGAGATGGCATGGAGTTAATGATACATTTTTAAAATAATCTTGGTTAAGATCAAATACAAAATCATCCTTCACAAAAAATGTTTGCCTTTAGAAATCATGGCCCCATGACAGATATTTTGAACACAGTAGAAACTACCTGCTGAATTAATATTCCAAATCCTAATCAGCAGCTTGTCTGATCAAACTGTTAAGGCATTTTGTTTACTGACCTGGTTGCAAAATGGTATTGAAAAAATGCTTACTTTACCAGCATCTGCAGAAACTAAAATTTTACTATGTGAGTTTATCTAAACTACAGAGATTTTTTTCAGGAAAACAAAACAATGCCAATCCAATAAGCCAGAGGTACCCCCAAAATATAATTCTAACAGGCTATACTTTTATAAAAACAAAAAAACAAAATTGACTTGCTTCTTAAATGTTATTTATGTATTTATATATATATAAAGATGTATTTAAGTGAAATAAAGGTTAATACCTTACATTGAGGTCCAAGATATTTTAAAAACATAATCTTAAATATGCTCAAGCTGATGAAGGAAAATGCAGAGAAAGAACTACAGGATATCAGGAAAACAATGAATGAGCAATATAAGAGTCTTAGTAAGAGATAGAAATTTTAAAAAGGAACCAAACAGAACTACTGTAGTTGAAGACCACAATAACTGAAATGAAAATTTCCCAGGAGGCTTTCAAGAGCAGATTGGAGCTGACAGAAGACAGAATCAGTAAACTCGAATACAAGACATTTGAAATAGGCTGAGAAGAATTATTAAAAGTGAAAATAGCCTAAGACACATCTAGGACAACATCAAGCACATATCAGGGGAGTCCCAGAAGGAGAAGAAAGAAAGGGGCAGAAGGAATAGTCAAATAATGACAGAGAATTCCCCAAACTTAGCAAAAGACATGAAAATGCACATCCAAGAAGCCCAGAGAACACCAAAGAGGATAAACATGAAGAAAAATACTCCCCATCATACAGTGATCACACTACTGAATGCAAATGACAAGGAGAGGTTTCTGAAAGCTGAGAGAAAAGCAATGTATTGTGTACAAGGGAGTCCCAATTAGATTATGTGCTGATTTCTCATCAGAAGCCATGGAGGCAAAAAGGCACAGTGGGTTGAAATACTTAAAGTGCTGAAAGAAAACAACTGCCAGCTAAATTTTTATATCTGGCAAGACTTTCTTTCAAAAAATGAGGGGGAGATTAAGACATTCTAGATAAACAAAAACTGAGGGAGTTCATCACCACTAGACCTACCCTAAGAGCAATGCTAACGGGAGTTCTTCAGACTGAAATGAAAGAAGCCTAGACAGTGGTTCAAAGCAGTATAAGGAAATAAAGACCTCAGGTAAAGGTAACCATTTGGGTAATTATAAATGCCAGTATTATTGTAGTGTATTATTCTGTATGTAAGTCCATTTCTTAGCTTTTACAGGTGCTAAAATGCCAGTGCACAAAAATAATGATAAGTCTCTGTTTGTGGATGTAAAATGTACAAGGATATAAGTGATAAGTACAAAAAAGATGGTGGGACAGGGGTATAGGAAAAGTATATGTGCATGCTATTGAAGTTAAGTCAGTATCAAATCAAATATGATTGTTATATATTTAAGATGTTAAGTTTTAGCCCCATGCTAACCACAAGGAAAATAGATGTAAAATATATCTAGATAGAAATGAGAAAGCACTCAATATGGTCCAGCACAAAAAAATCAAACAAATATAAAGGTAGGCATTAACAGAAGTGAGAAACAAAAATGGTATGACTTACAAAAGGTTAAATAGTAAAATGGCAGAAAAAAGTCCTGTATTATCAGTAGTGACTTTAAATGTAAATGGGTTAAACTCTCCAGCCAAAAGGCAGAGATTGGCAGAATGGATAAAAAAGCATAGCCCAACTATATGCTGTCTGCAAGAGACTCACCTTAAAGATACAAGTAGATTGAGTTGAAGGATGGAAGAAAATATATACCATAAAACTAGTAACCAAAAGAGAGCTGGGGTGACTATACTAATATCAAAAACAGTTATGTGGGACAAAGGTGGACATTATATATTGATAAAGGGTTAAATTCAACAGGAAAGTATAACAAATATAAGTATATATGTACCTAACTAAGGGAAACCCAAAATATGTAAAGCAAATACTGACAGATTTAAAGGGAGAAATTGATGGTTCTACATTAATAGTAGGAGACTTTAATATACCATTTTTAATAATGTATAGAACTCTATTCAGAAGATCAATAAAAAAGTACAAGGCTTGAATGATACTCTAAACCAGGGATTCCTAACCTTTTTTGTTCCACAGACCCCTTTGCCAGTCAGGTAAAAACCATGGACCCCTCATTAAGTCCACACTATACTGTGTATTATTTAATAAATATATCACACCCACACCAACACGTCCCCACAAGAATAATGGTTTTTTGAATTTTCAATTCATGCTCACGGACCCCCTGCAATCTTTCCACAGACCCTCTTGGGGTCCATGGACCCCTGGTTAAGAACCTCTGCTCATCTGCTCCTTCCAAACCAACTAAACCCAACAGACATATATAGAACAGTCCATCCAACGAAAACAGAAGACACATTCTTCTCAAGTACATATGGCTCATTCTCAGGATAGACCATATGTTGGGTCACAAAACAAATCTCAATAAATTTAAAAATATTGAAATCACCCAATATATCTTCTCCATCCACAATGGAATGAAGCTAGAAATAAGTAACAGAGGGAGAAATGGAAAATTCACAGGTATGTGGAAATTAAACAACATAATCTTAAACAACCAACGGATTAAAGAGGAAATCAGAAGCAAAATTAGGAAATATCTTGAGGCAAATGAAAATAAAAATCCATCATACTAAAACTTATGGGATGCAGCAAGGGCAGTGCTGAGAGGGAAATTTATAGCTCTAAATGCTTATATTAAAAAAGATGAAAGACATCAGGTCAGAGACTTAACCTCAAAACTGGAAGAACTAGAAAAAGAAGAACAACTAAACCCAAAGCAAGCTGAAGGAAAGAAATAACAAAGACTAGAATGGAGATAAATGAAATAGAAAAATCAACAATAGAAAAATCAACAAAACCGAAAGTTGATTTTTTGAAAAGATCAAGAAAATTGACAAACCTTTAGCCAGGCTGACAAAGAAAAAAAGAATATGCAAATAAATAAAATCAGAAATGAGAAGAGGACATTACTATTGACCCCATAGAAATAAAATGGATCATAAGAGGATTCTATGAACAACTATATGCCAACAAATTAGACAACCTAGAGGAAATGGACAAATTTCTAGAAACACACAAACCACCTACATTGACTCAAGAAGAAATAGAAAATCTCATCAAATCAATTACTAGTAAAGAGATTGAATCAGTAAACAAAAACATCCCATCAAAGAAAAGCCCAGGACCAGATGGCTGTACATGGGAATTCTGCCAAGCACTCTAAGAAGATTTAACTCCAATTCTGCTTAAATTCTTCCAAAAAATTGAAGAGGAGGGAACACTCCCTAACTCATTCTACGAGGCTAACAGATAAAGACACCACGAAAAAACTACAGACCAATATCTCTTATGAATATAGATGCCAAAATCCTCAACAAAATACTGGCAAACTGAATCCAATAGCATTTTAAAAGAATTATATACCAGTTGTGGGAGGTGTGGGAAGTAGGGCATATGGGAATTCCTATATTTTTTTGTGTAACATTTATGTAATCTAAGTAGCTTTTAAAAAAGAAAAAAATTTTTAAAAAAGAATTATATACCATGATCAAGTGGGGTTTACCCCTGGTATGCAAGGTTGGTTCAACATAAGAAAATTAATGTAATACGCCACATTAGCAGAATGAAGGGCAAAAACCACCTGATCATCTCAATTGATGGAGCAAAGTATATTTTAAAAATCCAGCACCATTTATGAAAAGAACAAACAAACAACAACAACAAAAAAAAACACTTAGAACATGAGGCGTAGAAGGAAACTTCCTCTACATGATAAACTACATATACGAAAAGCCCACAGCTAACATCCTACTTACAGGTGAAAGACTGAAAGCTTTCCCTCTAAAATAAGGAAAAAGTCAAGGATGCCCACTGTCACCACTGCTATTCAACATTGTACTGGGAGTTCTTGCCAGAGCAGGTAGACAAGAAAAAGAAATAAAAGCCATCCAAGTTGGAAAGTAAGAGGTAAAATTTTCCCTGTTTGTAGATGATATGATCCCGTATACAGAAGATCCTGAGAAATCTGCAACAAAGCTCCTAGAGTAAATAAATGAATTCAGCAAAGTGGTGGGATACAAGATCAGCACCCCAAAAACAGTAGTGTTTCTCTACACAAGCAGTGAAAAATTGGAAGAAGAAATCAAGAAAAGAATTCCATTCACAATAGCAACTAGAAGAATCAAATATCTAGGAATAAATCTAACCAAGGATATAAAGGACTTGTACGCTGAAAGCCATAAAACACTGCAAAAAGAAAGCAAAGATCTAAATAAAGGCAGGGCATTCTATGTTCATTTAATGAAGGAATAAATATTGTTAAGATGTCAATACTACCCAAAGCAATTAATAGATGCAATGCAATCCCAATCAAAATTCCAACAACCTTCTTTGCAGAAATGGAACAGCCAATCATCAAATTTATATGGACGGGTAAGGGTCCTCAAATAGCTAAAGTCATCTTGAAAAAGAATGACTTGGAGGGCTCATACTTCCTGATCTTACAACTTATTTCAAAAGCCGCAGTAGTCAAAACAGCATGGTGCTGGCACAAGGACAGACATATAGATCAGTGGAATTGAATTGAGGACTCAAAAATCAATCCTCAAATTTATGGACAACTGATTTTTTACAGAGTGGCAAAGACCACTCGGTTGGGGAAGAACAGTCTCTTCAACAAATGGTGCCAGGAAAACTGGACCTGCATTTTCAAAAAGTAAAACTGAAAAAAGGAGCCTTCCTAACTACACCATATACAAAAATCAACTCCAAATGGATCAAAGACCCAAATATAAGAGCTAAAACTATCAAACTCCTACAGCAAAACATAGGAGTTTTGTTCTTCAGGACCTTGTATTAAGTAATGGTTTCTTTTTTTTTT
The DNA here is from genome assembly GCA_029593785.1 of Cabassous unicinctus. Taxonomy (NCBI): domain Eukaryota; kingdom Metazoa; phylum Chordata; class Mammalia; order Cingulata; family Chlamyphoridae; genus Cabassous; species Cabassous unicinctus. Next base: position 5,203 of record JAQZBX010101856.1, read on the forward strand.
TAAGATTTATTTATTGACTTGATCCATTTTAAACCCCCCTTCCCCCATTTGCGGTTTTGTGTCCATTCGCTGGGCAATTCTCTGTGTCTGTTTCATCTCTTCTCATCCTCCTCCTCCAGTCTTCACCAGGATTCGATCCTGGAGACCTCCGATGTAGGAGAGAGGTGTTCTAGCCATCTGCGCCACCTTGGCTCCTGGTTTTTGGAGCTTTCGGAGCATCTCGTCTTGTCTCTCTCCTTTTTACGTCATCATCTTGCTGCATGGCTCCCGGGGCCTGGCGGCTCACCGGCACACAGAGCCTGGCAGCCCATGCGCCTTCTATATATTTTTTTTTATTTTACCGGGAGGTCCCGGGGATCGAACCCAGGTCCCTCCATATAGCAGACAGACGCTCAACCATTTGAGCCACATCCGCCCCCAGTAATGGTTTCTTAAACTTTATACCCAAAGCACAAGCAACAAAAGAAAAAAAATAGATAAATGGGATCTCATCAAAATTTTAAAAATTTGTTCCTCAAAGGACTTTATCGTGATAGTAAAATGACAGCCTATGCAATGGGAGAAAAATATTTGGAAACCACATATCCGATAAGGGTTTAATATCCAGAATATATAAAGTAATCCTTCAACTTAACAACAAATAAACAACCCAATTTAAAAATGGGCAAAAGACTTGAACAGACATCTTTCCAAAATAGATGGCCAGAAAGCATGCAAAAATATGCTCAGCATCATTAGCCATTAGGGAAATGTAAATCAAAACCACAGTGAGATACCATTTAACACCTGATAGAATAGGTACTATTTTTTAAAAAATGGAAATTAACAGGTGTTGGAGATGATGTGGAGAAATAGCACTTATTCATTGCTAGTGGCAATGTAAAATGGTGCATTCACTGGAAGACAGTTTGGTGGTTCCACAGAAAGCTAAGTATAGAATTACTATATGACGTGGGAATCCCACTACTAGATATATACCTGAAAGAATTGAAAGCAGAGACTCAAACAGATATTTGCACACCGATGTTCATAGAGGTATTATTCACAATTGTCAAAGGATGGAAGCAACCCAAGTGTCTTTCAATGAATGAATGGATAAATAAAATGTGGTATATATATACAATGGAATATTATTCAGTAAAAAAGTAATGAGGTCCTGATACATGTAACAACATGGTTGAACCTTGAAGACATCATATTGAGTGAAATAAACCAGGCACAAAAGGACAAATATTGTATGATCTCACTGATTTGAAGCAATTAGTATAAGCAAACTCCTACAGTCAGAATCTTGAATATAGGTTACCAGGGGACAGGTAGGGATAGGGAATGGGAAGTTAAGGTTTACAATGTACAGGGTTCCTATTTGGGGGGAAAAACAGTGTTATCAGGAGATAATGCCCCATCCTCCCCAAATCAAGCAGGTGACCCTACCCTGCTTTTGGAAGACTTATTATGTTCATATAGACTGAGCTCTAGATCTGCATATAAACTAGCCAAATGGGCTTTGGTAAGAAAATTGCATAACTGAATTTTCAAATAAACGTGTCATATCCTCCTTTCCCCAAGGGAGGAAAATACTTTCAAGGAAGGAGATAGCTATAAAAGATTTAGCTAAATTCTGCCTCAAGAAGAATTTTCATTCTCTGGGTTGAATTGTCATTTTAGCACTGAATTTTTTGAACCATATAATGTATAAAGCTGTCAAGTTGAAATCTCTGACATTCAAGTTGAAGTCTGGCCAGTACAAAACACGCAGCCCATATTTATCATCTCATTCTTCATCCCCATGATATATAAGTGCACAGGTAGATGATGATTGAGGAGTATGTATTAAGTGTAGGATAGTGATGGTTTTTTCATAATTTATTTTTTTATTAGAGCAGTTGTAGGTTTACAGAAACATCACACAGGAAGTACAAAGTTCCTATGTACCCCCTCTTACCCACACAGTTTTCCCTGTTATTAACATTTTGCATTAATGTGGTAACTTGTTACAATTCATGAAACAACATCATTATGGGTATGCTATTAACTTTAGCACACTATTTACATTGTGTTATACAGTTCTCTGGGGTTTTTTGTGTGTGTCTGTGGATGGTGATACGGTTTTGAAGATAAACTAGGTAACGTGTTGTTTTGATCCTTTGGATGTTTCTTTTAAGACAAATTTTCAATCTTGCAGGTTTGTCAAAATATTTTACACCTATTTATTTCTTGTCAAGAGTTTGGCCAAGGAGTGAGGCAGCTGTCACTGGCTTATAATGATTGAAAGTCACCTTACTGAATCCTGTGATAACCCTAGAGAGTTTAGTTACTACCACATGGTTGCCAAGGAGGCAAGTCATTGAGCTCATTTAGAATTTGTTATAAATTTTGTGAGCAATAATATTACCTTTCCCACCCCACTCCCTAGGTCATCACCAAACCAGTAATTTGATTGCATCTCCTTCTCAGGTCCTGAAAAACAGACTTTCTGTTTTCGAAGCATGGCCTCTGAAAGGCTACATCTTAGAATAGTCATTTGGGATCAAATGTCCAGCCCTCAAAATGGAGTGGTCGATTAACTTGCCAGTAGTCACAAGACTAGTCACTGGTGGCAAAGAGATTGATACCTGGACTTCCCTTTTCCCCAGCCAGTGCACTTTCTTGTACACCTCAGCATCTCCTGTATCGGGTAGGATTCTCTCAGCAGCAAATAACAGAAAACCCAACAATCAATAGCTCAAACAATAAGAAACTTTAATTTTCTCTCACAGCAAGAATTCTGACAGTAAATAGTTCTAGATTTGACGCCGCTGCAGCAACCCCTGGTGCCCTCAAGGATCCGGGCTCCTTCCGTTTCTTCCTGCTGCTGCCTTATCCTTAGGCTTGTCACTTCATGGTTGCTACATAGCTGTGACAGTCCAAGCATTGCATCCTCCCAGCAGCAGCCTTTAGCAGGAAGGGGGTGGGGTGGGAGCTCTTTCCAGGCTCAGTCTTTTATTTGGGAAGGGAAGCCCCCCAGTACACTCCCCCTGCTATCTCATAGCTGGAACTGGATGACACACCCACCTCTAGATGACCTATAACTGGATTTCCATGACTGCTTTAGAGCAACCATGAGTCACCCTCCGTGGCTGTGAAGGAATGTGCCTTCCCTGAGATCAGAGGGATCTTGGCTCCTAGAGAGCAGAGAATTGGATTTCTGTCAGCAAGGGAGAAGAGGGAATGGCCTTTCCTGTGATAACAGTGTCTGCTGTGTCCCCAAATCTGACTGCCTTCATGCGGTGATCATCTTCAGCTTCTCTAAGACTTTTCTAATCTGGCTGTTTCATCTGAGACCAACTTCTTTCAGGCAGATTCCATGTAGGATTCATCTCTAGAGACGCCAAAGTATTTAGCAAAATACTTTGTTCATCGTGGACACTCTGCAAAAATTCGATCCATTTGTAGTGTTCATGAGTGAAGGGGGCATGCTTCCCCCTGATTCTCATCTCTATTTGGTGCTCTTCCTTAGGGGTTCCAGTAGCCCCAACAGAAATAAGCATAACCTGTTGAATGGCATACGACTTACAGATGCTGCTGTGATGAAAGATTCGTTAATGGTCAATGTCCTGGAACTCTGCAGGCCAAAGACTCTCTACTCATTGGTCTATTTCTAGCCATCGGTCTTGACCACATCCCCAAAAGACAGTAGATGGTGGTGGTTCCTTATAACCTATTAGAAGAGGGGCATTTCTAGTTAGGTCCTGCCACCATAGGGACGAGCAGTGGCTTGATTATCTGGATTTTTCCTTCTTGTTTCCTTTCTTGGTTTTATTAGTCTGGAGGGAAACTAGTCCATCCATCAGGCAAATGTAGAAGATGTGCCTCCTCGCTATTAGACCCTTGGGACTTATTAAAAGGATCTAGGCTGTTACCTGCCCTTGAAAACACATTGCACCCTCATCACAGTTTGCTCTGTGTCTCAATATAGTTAGATAATGATTATTCGTTTCCTCAGCTCTTCATTCAGCAAGTATTTATTGAGCTCCTTCTGTATGCTGGGGATTGAATGGAAGTCTTCTCAGTTTAGCAGATTGTTTGACAATGCGGTTTATTAATTCCATGCATCTCACATTAGCTATAATTATTCTTTATGTCTTGAGATTAGAAGCAGGAAAAGTGGTTCTTAGTCAATTAACCTGTCCAGGTTTGTACACCAAGTCTGTATAGGTCCCAGTAGTCTGTGGTTGCAGGTCTGCTTGTGCCCCGTAGAAATTAAAATGACTATCTATGAGGTGACAAGGAGTTTAGGGACATATTTTCTGTGACACTCTGATAGGCTGTAATTTTTGTGTCTCCTATAGCTAATCATTCTTTTCTGTCTTGCAAAGTAGCATTTTTCTGCCCTCCTTCCTTTGCCTTAACAAATTAACAACACACATAACCATCACGTACAAACCAAAGCCCTCTGTGCATTTTTCATGAACTCGCTTGGACAGCCAGCCCCAGGATTCATCCATCCTGGACTTGGCGTCGGCAGCATTCACGAGCTCTCCATCAGGTACCACAGGACGTTTTCCTCGGTGACTCTGGGAGATTAATTTCAGGTTTTGATGCTCTTTCCTCCCTCCATCTCTTTTCTCTTCTTCTTTGTCCCTTCCTTTTTGTGGGTAATAATTGGGTTTTGGGTCTTGGCAGGGTGTGGTCTTCATGAGAGAGGAGTGGAGCAAAGTGGAGGGTCTCTAGTCACGCCTTTGCAGGGGCCAGTTGGGTGTTTTGACACTGGAACGAGGAGTCTTTGGGGGTAGCCTTAGGAGTGTTCACCCTGTTGTCTCCCTTCTCACCCCTGCCCTCCCTAGGCCAGTGTGGCTTTGTGACATAAACACCCACCAGAGTGTGGGGGAGGTAGCCAGCGTGGATTTGCCAATTGTGAGCTGGAGCCTTAAGAAAAAAGTCAGCACCAAGTGGTAAAATTTCTCTTATCCTGCAACAGTAGCCAAAGGATTAAGCACTTTGAAACTGATGAATGAAAAGGGTTTAACACACTGCTGTGTGGAGGTGGGGCAAGATGGTGGCAGAGTAAGGCGATCCAAGAGTCAGCTGGTCCCACAGTGAAGTTAGTAATCACCCAGAGCTGTCTAAATCACCTGTTAGAGGGGCCCAGGAGACCAGAAGAGCATCTTGCAACATCCTTGGAAGATCAGAGAGAGGAGACTGCCCATCTGCAGTGAGGATTTGTAAGTAGAGCACTCCACGCTGTGGATGGCTGCTGCCCATCCTCCACTGGTGGTACAAGAAGCCTTGGGAGCTATTCCCTGGCTGGAGTTGGAAGCTCCACGTCCCAAAAAATGGGGGAGGAAGAGATAGTTGGGTACTGACTCCAATCCAAAGAACAGCTAACCTATCCAAGTTGGAAACAGGCTGGTGCCTCCATTTTACTCCACCCCTAGCATCAGGGGAAGTGGAGCTGATTGAAAATCAGTGATGGTACAGACCATCTTCTTTCCACCCAGGTTGGATTGCTGCCCTCGCCTGGGCTCCAGCCCTGCCTCTAGGAGAGAAGAAACTGAGGGATCTGCACCAGCCTAGGTTCCATCCCCATCCCCAATAGGACTCAAGGAAAGGTGGTGTTTCCCCAGCCTCTCCAGGCAACTGCAGTCACTTTCTGCCTGCACAGATAAGACTGTTGGGCAAACCTGTGGCTACATCCCCACCCCAAGTAGGACAGGAGAGGCATGGTGCTTACTCAGCCTCTCTGGACAACTGCAGCTGCTTTTGGCACGCATGGCTAGACAGTTGGACACATCTATGGCTTCATCCCTGCCCCTGACAAGGTAGGAGGAGGGACAGTACTCCCTTACCCTCTCCGGGCAACTACAGTCACTTTTGGCCTTCACAGAAAAGACCGTTGCGTACACCTGTGGCTCCATCCCCACCACTGGCAGGGGAGGAAGGGGGTCAGTGTTTCATCAGTCTATCTGGGCAACTGTGGTCAGTTTTGACCCATACAGCTTAGTTTGCTGCCCACACCTGCGGCTCCATGCCCACGCCAGG
>JAQZBX010101857.1:0-11219 GCA_029593785.1 Cabassous unicinctus
TTGTTTTAGACAATAGCATTTCTGTACTTAATTACTTAGCTGAACAAGGAGGCATTTTTGCCTTGCCACACCACCTGTTGTTCTGGGGAAGCTGAGACACAATTGTATGAAATAATTAAACAAGCCACATGACTTTAAAATGTAAGTCCTTCCTCAGGCTCCTGATTTGATCACTTTGATTTCAGGTGGTTTAAATCATCTGGCTTGGATTTAGGAGCATATATGCATACTATGAGATGGGCGTTTGGACAGTTATCACTCATAGTACTCATTATAGTCTCCCTGGCGCACTGTTTTCTCTCAAGAGTTTTGAATATGTGTTTCCAGCTTTTTGTGACACAGCAAATGATTTCTTTATGTCTGGGATGACATAAAGTTGATGACCAAGCAAAAACTGACAACATCATAACATGAAACAATCTGCAAGTTATACTCCAAGACCTTAGGCAGGAACTGAAAGAGGTGCTCAACACCTCCAATTTTCATCACAACTCTCAGTGGCTGAGAGCCAGATCAAATTGGAGGAAATTATTAAATAAATTAATTTGGCCCCATGTGCAGTCACTCATGCTAGGCCCTACATCACCAAACTGAATCTTGGGTAAATTCCTGTTTCTTGTAAGTGTTCATTCACCCAGAATCTGAAACCTGAGAACAACCTGTCATACTTATCAGTTCTTTTCCTCTATTCCTTCTAAAGGTAACCTTGATCTGTTCTGTTGGATTTTATGCAGAATTTTCTCCCCAGCAACTATGATTTGTTTAAATTCTTTCCCTCATTCAGTGCCCAATTTGCCTTACACTTTTCAGTTCTGGGACCCTCCAGTCTTATAGCAATTCAGTTTAACCCACCCTCTTTTATTCTTTGTAAGGCTTTTTTGTTTTATGTATCTTCCCTGTTATATTATCCTGCCCTAGGGAGACAGTTGGGGTCAATCCAGAAATGTGGGTCCCTCCAGAAAAGTGTGTTATGCATTTAGGGAGTCCCACCAACCAGAACTGCTTTGAATGAGTGCAGCACTTGGCCACCACCATTCTGCCTCAGTTTTTCTCTGCCCCAATCAGGGACCCTTTTGTTTACTGCACTCCTCAGCAACTCCTGTTTTGCCCTGAATCTCTGTGGACTTCACTCTTTGGTCCTGTATATGCATGGGGTTCTAACTCACTGCTGTGCATTCCAAGTCTACAGTCTATTTCCCCTGTGAGAGGACCCAGGCTGCTGGCTGCTTCTGGAGAACTTCCAAGGTTTGCTTGGGACCCAATGAGAGGAAGAGGAAGAGGGCCAGGTGGTCCAGGACAGAAGAGCCCTACTTGATATTTTTCTCTATCTTCAATCCAGCATTTGTGGAGTCTTTCTCCAATCTCTACCATCCTCCAGAGTTCTAAGCAAGTGAAATTTGCCCTTAAATTTGCTGAATCTCTGTGGAAGTTTTTCAGGTGATGTTTGTAGCAGTTTGGCAGTTTGATGTAATTATGAATTTCAAAAATAGATGTTGAATCATGCTTGTAAACTGATCTGTTAATCTGGGCATGATTAAGTTATGATTAGGGCATTGACTGGGCCACATCATAGGGCATTGAGCCCCATCCCTTGGTGGGTGGGGGAATCAAAGGTAAAAGACACAGCAAAAGACAGTGTTGGAGCAGTTTTGATGTTGGAGTTCTGGTGAGGAAGGAGAGAAGGCCCCGGGATAGAGATGAGCCATTCGCCTGATAGTCTACACCTGGCCTTGTGGAGAGAAGAAAAGCCTAGAGAGCCTCATAGTCTACAGTTGACCTTGTGGAGGAAACAGAGGAGCTAAACCCAGAGAGAAATGCAGCCTTGGGAAAAGAGGAACCCAAGAAGCCTGAACCCTGGCAAATGTCAGAAGCTGTCTTGCTCCAACACGTAGCAACAGTCTTTGGTGAAGAAAGAAACTTATGCTTTATGGCCTGGTGACTGTGGACTTCTACCCCAAATAAATACCCTTTATAAAGACCAACCAATTTCTGGTATTTTGCATCAGCACCCCTTTTGGCTGACTAATACAATGTCTTTTCACTGTATTGGTGGCATCACCCCTCTAACATTGATTCTTGTTGCTTAGGTTTCACTTTTGCCCAAGTTCTAATTTCTCTTAGTTCCAGACCTTTGGGAAGACTTACATGACATACTAGTTTTTACAAGACTTCCCATTGCACTTTTCTGTATTTAAAGGGAGCATGATCATTTTTGAGGAAGTTTTGGATCCCAGAAGGGTTACAACTATGGCAGGGGAGGATCAATGGGGTGGGGTGTCAGTGATGGGGGATACATGAGAGGAAGTTCACCTGGGCATACATATAAGGTATATAAATATGTTCAAATGTTCATGGGGCATTGCCACAGTGGGTAAAGAATCACATAACAACTGAAAGATTATTGAATTCCCATCTTGGGGTTCTCTGCCACATTCTGTAATGGAACAGCAATTATCCCCCAAGTACAGGGGCAATGACTAGTGAAGAAAGATGGTCAATTGATAGGCCTTTGATATTGACAGCTATGCTTAAAAGCCTTTTGCTCTTGAATTTGCAACTTAGCCTAGTGTTGTAGAGTGCCTAAGAGTTACCTCCTGAGAGCCTCTTTCTTGCTCAAATGTGGCCTTTCTCTAAGCCAAACTCAATATATAAATGTATTACCTTCTCCTGAGCAAGGGACATGACTTCCGGGAATGAGCCTCCCTGACTCTGAGGAATTATTACCAAGCACTGGCTGGTGACACAACTGCTAAAAGACCTTGAATAAAAGGGGGAAAAGATAAAGACAAATGAGAGTATATGGCTAAGAGACTTCAAAGTGAGTTGGGAGGTCATCAGAGAGGTAACACCTATGCACATCTCAGCAGGATCTCATAGATGGCCAAGGTAGATACTACCCCAAATAGTGGGGCTCTTGAGGGTTCTGGAGATACCCAGATATGGTCATGGCAGGTAGCTGTGGAGTTTGTTGCCTTACCAGTGGGCCCTACTTTGGAGTTTGTGCCCCTGAGTGTGACAGAGCTGGACTCAGATGTGACTTCTCTACACATGCTTCTTCTGTCCATTTTATTTGAACCTATTGTTAATGTTGGAGTTGGTAGGTGTATGTCAAAGAGACTTTAATCTCCATGTGTCCATGTGCCAGCTTGGCCCTGAGCCTCAGTGGAGTTGCTACACCTACTCTCCAGTTCATTGGATTTATCCAGGACAACTAACAAGGAGGTGTAGATGGAAAACCATCACATCAAGGAACTGAGAGAGCCTACGACTGCAAGCAAGAGAGTCCCATCCATCAGCCATATGGGATCAAAGCCATCTCTCACTTAGAGACAGAGTGGGCATCACCATCCCAGAATCCTCAGGATTGGGGGCTAAAATATGGACTAGAGTATACTTACTGGTATTCTACTATAGACTTGTGATTCTAGCAATGGAAGAAATTATATCATTGATGTGAAGACAGTGGCAATTGGAAGTGCTGTAGTCAGGGAGAGGGAAAAAGATGTGCAATATGGGGGCATTTTCAGGACTTGGAATTTACCTGAGTGACATTGCAATGACAGATACAAGCCATTATATATCTTGCCATAACCTACAGAATTGAGTGGGAGAGAGTGTAAACTACAATGTAAACTATAATCCACACTTAGTGGCAATGCTCCAAAATGTGTTCATCAATTGCAATGAATGTACCACACTAATGAAAAATGTTGTTAATGTGGGGAAAAGGAGGTGTGGGGAGTGGGACATATGGGAATCCCTTATATTTTTTATGTGACATTTTATGTAATGTAAATATCTTTTAAAAATAACTGAAAATATATTTTAAAAAAACGGAGCATGACTCATCATCATGTTTATGAGGATTCTGTTTATATGACATCCTTCAATAATATCTCTTTTCATGAAAATGGATTTTCTATTCTTCTCTCTACTCATAAGGATTAGAGGCTAGATTGAGGGCAGATACTCTCCTGGGGCCCATTAATGACAGATTGTCATACAGTCTCAGCATCTGTTATGGGACCATTTGTTATGGGACCCATTTAAACCTAAATTTCTACCTCCTAGAAATGTTCCACATTTTTTTTCAGGATATAAGGGATGGATGATTTATTTTCCCCCACCAATTTCCTTTAGTAAATTGAAATTATTTCTCCAGGGCCATTTCCTTTGAGGTGTGTAACACCAAGAAGGAAAATAAGCAACTCCACTTGGTAAATGAAAATCACATTAGAAAATAATGAGGGAGCAAAACCCCTATTCCACAATGATGAAACAAGACAAACCCTCCTTGGTAAAAATTCATGCTAGGGTTGGGAGAAGAGCACAAAACAAAAACATCCTATTGGGTGCAGGTGTGCACCATTCTGTTGACTCTTGGTTTTGTTGTTATTGATACAGTTGCTTTCATTGGTTTACAACCCAGAGGCTCAAACCCACCAAATAAGCTATTCTTTCAATCCAACATGGCAGATGCTGAGATCCACATGTGATCAAATTTGGCCAAAACAAGCCCTGCAGCCAAAGATGTGTCTAACTTGTTTATCACCAACTGAACCAACAACTGAGGCAAAGGATCCATAGTAATTGGGTAAATTGGAGGAGCTCACTACAGGCTAATGCTGGAGCTCCCACCTCAGCTACAAATATTTAGTTACTCAAACAATCTCATATTTTATAAGCAACATGCACCCAAATCAGGCCATATGATTTAAAACCTATTTGCAATAGATTTCCTATCATCACCTATCTGAGCAAAACCTTGGACTCTTGGGAGCTTTCAGATTCAGCTACCATTAATTGGGCTTTAATTGTGCTAATCAGATACTGGCACTTTGGTCAAATTACAGAAGTATCATCCTTGCTAGCAGCTCACCCACAAAGCCCCTTGATTTAAAAGATATTTGCAAGTCAGTCTCAAGACCTAATGTTACCTTCAAATTCTACATGCAGCTCAGCCTCATTTTAATGCCATAGAGCTGTAAAAACATGATCCTTTTCAATCCAAGAGGTTCTCCATCTGGGAAGGATACCCCTGCTTCACATCCCAGATGACATCACCCCAGCTCAGGAGCTCACTATTAAAAATGACATCACCTCAGACAACAGTTCCCCAGCCCAAGAGTTCACAGTTGGAGATCACTCACCCCTGCACCCTAAACAATTGTCTGGAGTCCCAACTATACCTGGGCTGGGAAACTCTCACCACCCATGAAAGATCCCAGACACCCTCAACTTTTCAGGGACTAATCACAGTGGTAAGTCATGTTTCAAAGTGTGAGACCCACAAGAACGAGTGATTTTCTAGACAGTGCAGTTTGCTTGCCCTGTGACCAAGCTTTCCTTGGTGATACTTGCAAAATTGTAATTTAATTTATGCCGCTCATGAATGTAATACTAATTTTTACCATGTTAACTGCCTGTGGGATCCAGCCCAATAACTGAAGTGCCTCCAAAATTATGGTTCCCACTAATAGCACCTCTTATGTAAAGGATGGCCTTACTGAGGTATCCATGTTATGTTTTCTCTTAGGTAAAACAGGAGAATTCCGCTGGCTTCCTAATGTGCTATTTGTTCCCCTCCAATCTCTTTCCCTACCCCTTTGTCATTATTCATCATCCATATTCTCTTCTCAGTCTCCCCTACCCTAAAAATGTCTGTCCCTCTAGACTTCCAAAATATTACATGGCAAAGTAAAGCCAAACCCAACACCTCAGCCGCTTGGATATTTACACAGATGTTCAATCTATACATACATTAACCAAACTAGTCTCTTATGTGTTGACTAACGATAACTGCTGAATTTGTAATTGCCCACTTCCAAACCTTTATCCAGCTCATATCTGGCACAGAGATAGAAAATATTGGGAGGTTAAAACCTCTTCCAAACTGCCACTTCCACTGTATCTGCATTGCCTGTCCCTCATGGCCACTGGTGATTGCTCTCATGCTTCTTCCATATGTAATACCTATGAGTGACCTAATGGACAACAGCACACCCTCACTCTATGCCCAACAGAATTCACTGTCTTCCTCCAGTCCTGTTCTTTAGTAATTCTCAGTTACCTAGGGTGAGGTACAATTTTCCAATCTAAAGACAATACCCTAGAAACATAATTGTGGCCCAAAAAACAAGGGAGCTAATCTGTACTGCTTTGCTCTTCCACTAGCCCCATCACAAACAGGTATTCTGGCCTTCTTTGGCCTTCCCAGATATGTAAATATTACTTTTTCTTCCCCAACCCAGCCAAACATTATTCAGATCCCACATCCATATCTATAATACTGGCATTTGCAATCCATTTAAGACTTGCTGGAGTGGCTGCAGGGACCATTGCTCTAATCTAGCTATTACAAATCACTGACATCTAATTAGGGATTCTACAACTCTAGTATTTCATATTTCTAAAAGATAACAAATACTAGGTCTGCTTAATCAAGGACAGATAACCCTTTCACAAATGGCTTTTGAAAATAGATTGGCTATCAATTAAGTATTAGAGAATCAAAGAGGTGTTTGTAATGTTAATACTTGTATGTGGATTAATAGCATTGGACAAGAGGCCACTCTAACTAAAAGCCTTCGCCATGAAATTATCACCATAGAAAGCATAAACCATACATTTAGCACACCCCATAATTCAACAAAAATATTAATAGCAGCCCCTGTCATACCTGATTTTTTACTCCTGGTTAATGCCAAACAAGTGGGGAGTCCTACAGGCCAGCCTTGAGGGACTTCTCATGTTTCAATTTCATTTCTTCCTTTGACTATCATAATAAAATATCTTCTATGCCATTTAGATCAGTTTATGACCTACTCTTTGTATGTCTCTTATTTAGGCCAAGTAATCAAGCTTAAAACTGAGGTAAAGAATCAGGGGTTACTTCTAACATAGTTTCTTTGAAATGCTTTCAACTCAGTTTTGAGGCCCTGATAGAGGCCTATCAGTTCCTACTCTTGAGCAGCTAATTAAAGCCACATATCACAACTGTCTTATCAGGCTCTCATACACTGACACCCCTATGCACCCACCCTAATCTCCTCAGGACAAGCTACCAAATAACTAAGTACAGCCCCTATGTCCCAGAACCCAAAGACTTATTAAGATTAGCCAATACAGAGAGCCCTTAAATCCTAGCTAACCCTAGCTTGCCTGCTATACTTAACTGCCTCCCATGGCTCCAGCTTGTGGTTATTCTCTTCTTAGCTGCTCTGTGTGGCCCTGTGGGGCAGCCTTCCCTTGTTTAGAGCTATATGTAATAAGGATTTCTGCTTTTCAGACTTCCAAGTGTTTTTGTATTGCTATAATCATACCTAATAAGTTATAATTTTAAACATGCCCATATGGGGCATTGCTTTTTGGGAATCACCATGGGATTTGAGGCATGCATTAAAATCAGATATGTCAATGCCCATCAGAAGAAACTTCTTATAGGATAGGAAGGTGATTGAAGTCCATGAGTAGATATCTTGTGTGTTCATTTCAAGTGTCTACCTGGGCTGATGAAATAAATGGACATTGGAGGCTACAGCATGCAGAGATGGGCTGAGTTTAGACATAATTCTCTTGTACCTTCTGAAGCACACAGTGCCAAGAAGAACTGTTCTATCTACTAATAAGAGAGAAACTGAAGATGGCTATGGGGCAGGTTCCCTGGGGGAAGACTTCACACATTGTTGACAAATAAAACTGATGCCAGCAGACCCTGGAGTCAAGAAGTATATCCTTGCAGGAAGACACTTACTATGGATCAGGCTCTGCTTACCCTGTGCTAGATGCAAATGCTCAAAATACTACTTTGTCCTTGGCACTGGACAGGTTAATCATAAAAAATCTTGATGTAGATCTAATTGCCTTTATTTTGCTTGACATTCATAGATGGGTGCCATCATTCTATTCTATCTTTCATCTATCTTCTGATGATTGAAGGAAGGTTGAATATTTTATGTTCCTTGAAAATTTGCTTCTCTGTAGATTTCCCAGAAACAAATATATTCACTTTTGCAAATAATTAATTAAAGCTATCTAGATCAAGAAATCTGCATTGGTCTTAAGCATACAGAATATATTTAATTTTTTTTCATATGTACCAATAATACCCTTGTCAACTTCTTTTAAAACATAAAGATTCCCATGCCAGCCACCCACAAGCTTACAATGCAGTAAGATTAGTCACATTCACAAAGTTGCACTACACTCACCACCATCCATTCCCACAATGTTGCTTTCACACCAAACAGAAGCCTTGCATAGTTTATATACTATTCCTCATTTCCCCTGACCCCTGCCTGTGGTAACCTGCTCTCAACACCATTCCATATCAACTTGCATAATCTAAATACCTGCCAGAAATAGAATCAGGCAATATCTATCCATTTTTGGCAATTTATCTCTTAGCCAATTTGTTTTGTGAACATTTAAGTGCCGGATGCACACATATTTGACCTTGAGGAATTACTACTTCTGCTAGCTTTTCCTCAAAAGAATGATATTCAATTAGGCAACCACCTTAATTTCAGTTTTCAACTTCAAGCATCAGCCTATCCCATCCTGTGTCCATTCCACATGCAGATTATTTACCCGCACAGACCAGGCAACACTTGGTCACCAGAATGGATTTGATATTCCACAGGCAGCTACTGAGCTTGGATGGCAGTTTAGTGCAGATCCCCAGAATGGGCTTTAACCCTGCTCTGGTAGTTTCTTGAGCATCAGAAAGCTTGTCCACCACTGGAAATCGTATCTCTTGCCTTTATCTCCAAATCCCCTAGCAGACTTTAACCACTACATCCAAAGACAGATATTCCAAAAGCTAAAAAAAGAAATGAATGCAATAGAAAATGAACATATCATAGAATCATATCCTGCAAAGTTAAAGCTTGTGAGAGAGCTTCAGCCTTCTCTCTACTAAAGAGCTTTCTCACCTACTCTATCACTTGGTTAGAAGTTTTTAGTTCACTGTGACTAGTAGTCAGATGATTGTAAAATTAAGCAGGGAGGTGAGGTTCCACAAAGCAAAATAATATGTATGGAAAAATTAAGTTGATTCCATCTATTGGAGCTAAGGAATGAAGGGATGGATCCTGTGCAAAAATCAGTCCTCAGCCACACATCTGGAGTGTCCATTCCCCCGGAAAAAAAACAATTCATTTCTTGTCATATCTGTCAGCTTTGCTTTAACTCAGATAGCCAGGCCTAGGCTCACCTCAAAGGAAGTAAACACACTAAGCTAGAGGCAACAAAAAGTAAGCCAAAAATGGTTTCTTCAGAACAGTGAGAAGGTTAATACCAGCTGCACCATCACCTCATTCACAGGCAACAATTCTCACAAATCAGAGAATAAAGGGAAGTTAAGAGCCATTAGCATCAGTAGCCAGCCACCAAGCTCAGAAAGCAGCTAGTTTCTCCTCAAATCTAGCACAACACCCCTGCTACCACTGGTAGCAGCCACTTCTCCTTCCATGAGCCCAAATGGAACTCCCAGTGTTGTTTGTGAATCAGAAGATGAAAAAGCACCCCACTCACAACCCCCCAAAAACCACTTTTTCATTCACTTTGCAAACTGGCTGTGAACTTCCCATCACAACTAGAGGCACACAACATAGTATCTAAAAACAAGACCATGGTTGAAGCTCAGTTATGGGGTTGGTCCTATGAAGTCCTATCCTAGACCTAGATCAAGATTAAAGGTGGAGAATGGCCATAAGGGGCCAGAACTGCAGAACAAGACATTTCATTGTAAAATCTGTGATGTCTACTTTAAATCAGAAATTCAACTCAAGCAGTACATTTCTAGCCTAAAGCATAAGGATCAAGTTGCAGGGCCATCATTGAAGCTAAAATACAGCCCTCACAACAGACATTCAATTTGTGCTTCTGGGATACTTGCTTTCTTGAAAATGCATCAATTGGGGGGAAATCATTGATTATTTTTCTAGGCAGGGGTGTGATTGGGCATAGAAGTAAGATGGGATCTTTTCCTGACAGACTTGAAAACTGTGATCTTCCTCACATGTCTGTAGAGAACTCTGGAACCCACTAGGATGTTTTCTAGTGTGGAATGAACACAGATGAGTACAATCACTTACTGGTGGATACCATCTTCTGTCACTGATAGGGATTATGTGCTGTTTCAGACTCCAGGATGGATATATCCTATGGTTCATATTAAATCTGTTCTCTTGGCTGAATTAAACATTTGTGGTGGCCATGTCAGTGTTAGGAAGCCATGTAGTTTTGCATTTTTTCTTTAAGAGAATTAAAGATAAATTATTTTCTTCCTTTCACATTTTACTTGGAGATATTGAAAAGAAATAGCCATATCACACAGTGATGACTACCTGCTTGCTAATTTTGCTTAACTCGTCTTGCAGCTTCCTCACCACTGAGAGTTGCTAAGCAAGCTATCTTAAAACTGAAAAAAGATTTTGCTAAATCACCCATGTCAGCACCTCTCCTGCATTTGGTGAGAAGATAACAAACCCATGTATGTCTATGTAATCACTTCTTCATTTTAAGTCTCTTTTCATTGTCATGATATCACATCATTTGATGGGTCCCTGATTAAAAAATGTACAGAATATTTAAAAAATTATCATTGTACCATGTGACTTTCTGTACATTGACAATGTTGCAGGTCATGCTGCAGATCATACCCCATGCCTCTTTTTCAAGCTGATGGCATCCACAAGACTGGAATTATTTTTTAATTTTAAATTTTTATTTATTTTTAATTTACTTTTTTATTCCCCCTTCCCCCAGATGGTTTGCTCATCTGTCTGCTCATTGTTTGTTCACCTTCTACAGGAAGCACCAGGAACCAAACTCAGGACCTCTCACATGAGTGGTGAATGCCCAACAGACTGAGCCACTCCATTCTCCATGGGCTGCTGTGTCTGCTGGCTGCTCTTTGTGATAGGGCAGAGTCTATCTTGTTGAGGTGGGGGTGGCATCTAGCTCTTTTGTGTCTCAGGAGGTGGTGTCTGCTCATCTTCCTTTAAGAGACACGGACCTGAACCTGGGACCTCTCATGTCATAGGTGGGTGCCCAAGTGGTTGAGCCACATCCACTTCCCAGACTGGAATATTTTTTTACCAAGGGCAAGAGGTATCCTAAATCAACAAAATAAATAGAACTTTTTTTTGGAGCATCTGTATGTGCAATATGGTAAAACATCTGGGGTGTGTGTGTGTGTGTGTGTGTGTGTGTGT
>JAQZBX010101858.1:0-11220 GCA_029593785.1 Cabassous unicinctus
TATTTCTTCTGCTCTCTTCTCTCTTTCTTCTATGTCTGGTAATCCAATTATGCATATATTACATCTTTTGAAATTATACCACAGTTCTTGGGTGTTCTGTTCTGTTTTTCATCCTTTTTCTCTTTGCATTTAAACTTGAGAAGCTTCTATTTAATATTTTCAAGCTCACCAATTCTTTCCTCAGCAATGTCCTGTCTACTGATAATGCCATCTAAGAAATTCATCATTTCCGTGAGTGCTTTTGACTTCTCGCATTTCATTTTAATTCATTCTTAGAGTTTCCATCCCTCTGCTCACATTACCCATCTGTTCTTGTACATCATCTACTTTTTCCATTACAGCCTTTAACATATTAATCATAGTTATTTAAAATTCCTTGGCTGATAATTCCTAAATCTCTGTCATATCTGAGTCTAGTTCTGATGTTTGCATTGTCGCTTCAGAAAATGTTTTTTATTGCCTTTTAGGATGTTTTGCAATTTCTTGTTGAAATACAGGCATGATGTATCAGGTAATAGGGACTGGGATAAATAGGCCTTTAGTGTGAGTTTTGTCAAATAAATAACAAATCTGGACTTAACTAAGGAGGGATGTTATTTGAAAAGGCTATATCAATAGGGAGAACACTCTGGTCACAAAATCTGCCAGTGTCTCATAGTTCAGACAGAAAGGCAAAGAAATAGAAAGAACTGGTTGTATGGGGAGGCGACGAGATGAAATGGTGGTGTGATTGGACAGTTAGGCAGGAAATGTCTTTCCTTGCAGTTGGCCACTTTTGGATCATTAAGCAGGGCTTGTTCTGCATCCCAGTGCTTGTTTAACCTTAGGGGTGGGGGTCACAATCCAGGGCCCTGTGAGTAGGAGGGAAGCTTCCCTAAAATTTGGTTAACAGGAATTTTTTTTTTATTGATCAGAGGGAACAAACAGTTCAGGTAATCATTTATGAAACAAAAAATGGTTATCTGAAGGGTCTCTGCCTGGCCTTGTCCTAGATAAGCAAGGGGGTTACCTACAAGTCTTATCTAAGTCGTGTGGGGTTTCTTTAACCATAACAGTTCCCTAGGGTCACAGGGCTCAGGTAAAGTTCAACACTATCAGGTTGTATGTTAATCTGACTAGGAATTGTGCTTGCTGAATATTTTCTATAGCTATAGATGTCATAGACTTCGGATTTCTCTAATGCCCTTGTTTTTATTTCTCCTGTTGTCTTGGGTTTCCCTAAGAATTATTTCTTAAATAGAGACTGCACCTCGCTACTCTTTCAGCTATAACCAACTATTATTATACTGGAGCACTGTTGATTTGTTGGTAAGTAATGGGGGAGAAGCAGTGTTCTACAATCTTATTAAATCTCACTCTTTTTGTGGGAGTGTGTCCCTGGACTGTGACCCTCACAGATGTTTCTTAGCTTCCTCCTCCCCCTCTACTCTTGGACAGGAAAACTAGTGGGAGCTGCAGTTGGATAATTGCTATTCTCTCAGGTTGCATAAGGTTCCGTTAAAAGCTTTTCTTTTGTAGAGTAGGAATTTGTTTTGATGAATGCTCTGGGCTATTTCAAAATGAATACTTTTCTCCTCTCCCTGCCAGAGCCATGAGGGGACTTTTCTTGGCTCTTCACCATGAGAACCTCTTGGAGTTCCTAGAGATAAAGCCCATGAAAGTGTGGGGACCTCACAAGGACTGCAGCCCCCAGGAGTTTCTCACTCTCCAATTAGTCAACACGCAGCCTCCAGTAATTCATCAAAATTACTATTTAAGTGTAACTCCCAGTTTATAGTTCCAGTGATTTGGGCTCCAGGTAAGCTGATCTCAGCAGTGATTCTCTGAATATACCTATTTATCCAAGTTTGGGAGTGGTCTTTGTCCTGTGATGGCAATACTCTGGTGGGTCCAATAAAAGTCATTGATTTCCAGATTTTCCAGTTTTTTCTTGTTTTAAGGATGGGAGTTACGACTTTCAAGTTATTTATCTGTTGAAGCGGAAACCAGAAGTCCTCAATGTAAATTTTTTATGATTAAGAATCACTTTAAATAGTTTAAATTGTAGAAAATCAAACGTATTAATTTGAATTTACTTCTCTTTTTTTACATTTATCCTTGTGCATGACTAGTTGTTTCCACTAATATGGATATTCTGATAAATGCATTCACACAATTAAAAGTTGGGGGGAATTCTAATTTTCTCCACCTGGAGATGAACACTTATATCTGAAATAATTTGTTGACAGATTATTTTACTTCCCTGTACACCTGTTTTCACATTTTAAGGCATATAATGCACAGAAAGCTATTTAAAAAACTAAAATTCAGCAGTTTATCATTTCATACTGTTTAAGATATATAGTTTAATTGTTGAAAATGTTCTTAAAATAACACCAAAAACTGTATATAGAATTGAGAACTGGGCAGAATACATACTATTTAGAAACAGAGTATTTGGTCTCTACTGAACAGCCCAAATGTGTCTCCAAGAAACCCCAAAGCCAGATTTCTCCAATAAAATAAAAGTCACACAATTGTAAAAGTGAATATTTGTGGAGATGAGATCATGTGATCTCTTTTGACTAAGGAGAAACATATCAATACTGAGAAATAAAACATTACACAGATTTGGGTATGTATAGACTAGTAGTATGGAAATGACACCTCTTTATGAAATTTTGCCTTGGTCTTCAGACTTATCATTGACTTTGAATGCTAATTAGAGACACTGTTTCAAATGTCTTAGTTTAAAAACATCGTAAGTATAATGATTTGAATAGATAAATTACAAAACATTATGAAAAATAACCTATGAAAAGTATCATGAAGAAAATAAGCAACAAATGAAAAACTGGAAGTACAGGAAAATCATATATCCAGATGATTTTGGCTACAAATGACAGAAATTTAAACTCAAACCAACTTAAAATATTTTAAAAATATTCTCTTTCCTCATTAGGGTAGACTTCCACAGATCCTGGTCTAATTGTGATTCTCTTGATTCTGAACTCTCCTAAATGTTGGCATCATGCTCAAGTTGGCTTCCTTCACATTCATAAGAAGGTTGTGACTGAAAACTAGGGCTTTATTATTCTTTGTTTATTCCAAAGGGAGGAAATGTTCTATTTCCACAACCATCAAATAAATGTCTGTGGCAGTTTGAGATTATTTATGAATCTCAAAAAGAGAAAGATTATATTTGTAAACTAATCTATTCCTCTGGGTGTGATACCCTTTGATTGTATTAAATTCAAAAGTTTTAAGTTTACTTGATAAAATCAATTGAGGGCTTTTGATTCGACCACATCATTAAGGCATGACTCAAGTTGAGTCCCCACCCCCTTGATGGGCTGATATAAACCGGCACTCACTCAAGAAGACACCAGAAGAGAGCTCTGTCATGCTTGATCCTAGGTCCCCAGGGAGAGATGAACTATTCGCCTGATAGTTTGCAGCTGAAGGAAACAGAGCAGCTGAGAAAGCCTGGAAAGAAATGAACCCTATGCCAGAGACCGATGTAGGAAGCCCTGAGAGACCAGGCAGAGGTCAATGACCATCTTGCTTCAACACATGGCAACTGACATTAGTGAGAAAGCAACCTTGAACCAGACTCTTCAGGGCCTTGTGACTGTAAGCTTTTACCCAAAATAAATATCCTTTATAAAAGCCAACAGATTACAGGTACTTTGCATCAGCACCCCTTTGGCAGACTAATACAATGTCCTAAGCTTTTGTATGATTACATTACTCATAAACCCAATCATTCAGTTCAGGGGTAATTCCATGACCTGACTGGTTTAAGCTTGGGCTGGTATCTACCACGATGGAAAGTAGGCTGTAATATCCCCAATTAAATAAGTTTAGTGTTCATCCATGGGAGTGCTACTAGCTACCCCTGAACCAATCACTGATTGGTTTAGGCCCAAATTAGGTTCCCTGGGCCTGAACTATTCACCATGGAATGGAGGATAGAATTGTCCTCTTTAGTTTAGACCAATCAGAATCTATCCCTAGAGATGGGGATGAGGTTAATCCAGTCCAAACCACCAGGTTGCTATACAATAGGGAAAGGGTAAAATTAATGTTGCACTGGCATCCACAATATTTACTATCAAGACAGAATGTCAATACATTTTTATAGATATTTATTATCATAAATAAGAAAAAAGCAAACACACAAAAGGAGAAATGACAAAAGACATGAAGAAAAAATTCACAAAAGAAGAAATACAGGTGATCAAGACAGATATTCTACTTCAATAGTAGAGTAATTGGCATTATCATCTCTTCGTCAGATTATGAATTGATAAAAACTTTTCTGAAGGGTAGTTGGCAATTCACATAAAAAGTCTTCAAAAGAACATACATCTTTACTTAGTGATTTAACTTCTAGGCATTTCATCTAAAATCATTACTGATGAGTTTGCAACACATGTACTCCCAAAGAAGTAGGCTTTTCTTGGGTCTCAGTGCCTTTGCAGATTCTCCCCCCTTTCGCCTGGAAAATACTCTCCCACCCTTTGGCCTGGTTATTTGCTTCTCATACTTTAGGATTAATTTCAGGTGTCTTTACTATATTCAACCTCCCCTCCATCCCTCCCCAACTCCTTGCCTTCAAACGGAGACAAAGCCTTCTCCTCTTTACTGCCACAGCACAGTACAGCTTGCGCACTGTGAACCAATTTATCACATAAATGGAAAACTAAATTTATTACTTTCCTCCTTTTCCTGCCTTGCTTTCTCCCCAGTAGCTCATATCTTTCTACTTTCCTCCTTGCCCCCGTTTCCACTTGCACCAACCTCTTTGGTTTTCAGGAAAGGAACAGACATGAAAGAAACTTAGCGCCTTTGATCTGTTTCCTCTGCCTGGAACTTATTCCCCCAAATAGCCACAGGTCGGTCACTCCCTTCTTTCAACCTTTGCTTAAATGCCCTGGTACTAATAAGACCTTCCCTTACGAACCTCTGAAAAACAAAAACAAAACTTCCCCAATTGTCAACACCCATAACTTTCTCTATATACCGCATAATATTCTATTTTGTCACTAATGTTTACTCTGTCTACCTTGACTAGAACGTAAACCCCTTTAGGGCAGGGGCTTCCTCTCTTTGGTTCTGATGTTTCCCATGAACCCATATGAATGCCTGCAACACAGTATGGATTTAATTAATATCTATTAAGCAGGAAATAAAAATGATACCACAGATGTTCTGTTCACTTTTATTGTCAGACAAAAACAAATCTGGATTTAGGTAAGGAGAGACTTTATTTGAAAAGACTATTTCAATAGAGAGACTATTCCAACCATGAGATCTGTAAGCTTCTCAAAATCGAACAGAAAAAGTATTTTTTTTTACAGGGAAGGGTAAGTAGGGCTAGCAGGAATTTTGTGGGGAAGGGAAGCAGTGGGGGTGAGCAGACAGTAAAACTGGGGTGGTTTAAAAGGAAATGTTTTTCTCTGTCATCAGCAGATTTAATTATCAGAATGAACCGTTAAGTGGGGATATCTGCATCTTAGTGCTTGCTGAAGCTTGGGGGCAAGCCAAAGCTCAAGGGCCTGTATAAAAGAGAGAAGCCTGATTAAAGTTTGATGGAGCGAACTCAATAGGTAAGTTATGGGTAATTGTGAGCACTTGCGCATTACCATTCGGACACTCTTTCTGAATTCTCACTTCACCTCTCCCTTCAAATTCGTATTGCTCAGTTGTTCTCAAGAATGTTTTTTTTTAGAAAGTCAAAAGCCTCTGGTTAGGCAAGTTTTCAGTGTAACCATGTCCTCAGCTTTTCAGACTTCCGTGTTCCCTCATCAAACTTCAATGACATTCCAACTTTTTTCACATGTCACAGATATGTTTACCCAGAGCTACTTCTGCCTCTATCTTTGATTAATGGCATTATTGAGAGCTTTAATTAGATGTTTCACTACTATTTTTCTGAGATATTCTCAACTCCCTATGTAAACACTGGCACTGAAATTGCAAGTAAAATCATCATCTTTTCCCAACAAGGAGATGAGTCCCAAATCTTTATCTGAAGGATCAGATGCCGCCTTTCTACAAGGGGTGTCTGGACCCCTGCAGCCACAGTCCACGCGGGAAATGGCACTTAGCAAATCACTCTCTTTTTTTTTTACTCCCTAGTTAAGCCACATTTCCTGAGAGGAAATGACTATATCTCATGATACGGAGTAAGAAATATCTGGATAAAAACAGTGGTGCTTGCTGGTTTTGAACACAGTTTCTGACTCTACAGGAAGAAGAGATTTTTCTGAGGGAAGTAGAGACAGGGTGCCACTGTTATCTACCTACTTCAGTACAAATTGACATGCCTCCTCCATCTGCGTTGCCTCGGCCCTGTCATAAGCCTTTTCTATCTTATTCCTGACTTAAAGAACTGACGCTACCTGGGTTCAATGGCTTTAGCTTTATGAGCTCCCAGACCCAGAGCTGTTTCCTGGCCCCGGGAACTACATTACCCAGAAGGCGCTGCGCCATGAGTAGCGGCGCCGCTGGACTAATGAAGAACTTGGGGGAGGGGGGCGTTTGCGTGCGTGACGCGACAACTCAGGCCGGGACTTCCGGCTTCGTCCGCGTGGCGGTTATTTTGTCTGCACTTGGGTCGGTCCACACTATCAGAGGCCCCGGAGAACTGTGTTGCGCCTCGGCTGATGGCAAAGGGAAGGCACACCGAAGCGGGTTCGAGGCTCGGCGGTGTCCCTGCCCGGGAAGACGCCGCCGCCCGGAACTGGATGGGGATGATGAAGCCCAGGTCCTCTCCCTGTCGCCCACAGTTCCCGGTCCCTCACCTGCCCCGAGCCCCGAATGAGGGGAGCCTGCTCATTTCACTGCATCCCAGGTCCCGGACAGTGGGGTGCTCG
Source organism: Cabassous unicinctus (assembly GCA_029593785.1). Classification (NCBI taxonomy): domain Eukaryota; kingdom Metazoa; phylum Chordata; class Mammalia; order Cingulata; family Chlamyphoridae; genus Cabassous; species Cabassous unicinctus. The sequence goes on from JAQZBX010101858.1 coordinate 6,861, forward strand.
TGGGTGAGGTCCCCATTTTTGACAGGCAGTGGGAGGAGATGTAGGAGAGGATGGCAGGCAGAGGGACCAGCGTGTGCCACCGCTTGGAAGTGCGACTGAGATAGGAGCATTCGGGAAATGTGGGGTTCCTCTGGTTTTTGCAGAGAACAGAGTTTGAGGGCTTGAGGCACGCCTGGAATGTCAAGCCTTCATTCTTAAGTCTCTAGACGCTATGGAGAGTTGCAAACAGATAGCGATCACCATCTGGGATAGGCTTTTAGTTTCCAAAAAGTGGCTTAGAGGAGATAGGAGGTGGGGTTGATGAGGGTGGAGACAGAGAGACCATTGAGGAGGCTACTGCAATGTACTGCAGGGGAGTTCTGGTGGGACCGGATTAGAGCAGGGGAAGGTAATTAGATTCCATATAGATCTTAAGGACAGACCCATCAGGGTTTCCTGCTGCATTGGATGTGGCTATGAGCGAAAGGAGGGAGTAAAGGATCATCCTGTTGTTGTTTCTTTCATTCTTTCTTTTTTTCCCTGAACATCTGGGGGAACGGAGATGAAGTCAGTAGAGGGAGCAGGTTTCAGGAGGAATGTCAGAGGTTGGATTTTGGATGTGATTCTGAGATGTCCTGGAAGGGAATGGGGGTGGTTGTCACATGGGTAGTTGGACCACCAGGTTAGGAGTGTTGGGAAGGGTTTGGACTGGAGATGTCCAAGAGGGCTTGAGACCTGGCCTAGGGCCTAACCTAGCCATCACATTTAGGTGGGAAAATCTTAAGGTCCTTATTTCAGATTGTCCCTAAAATGGGAGAGGGGAGGGCCAAGTGTCGGGCAGAGGGAGTGGGCATCCCTGAGGCTGCCTTCAGAGGGTAGTAGTCCTGCAGTCTCTGTGTGTTCTGGCTATTATCTGAGGGAGGGCAGGGCTGTACTGCATAAGGAGCCAGGCCTGGGATAGTGCCAAGGATTTGGGTGGTGTATAGTCAGCCCCATATAGGCTCAGCAGGACCCTGTATCCACTCCCTGTGGAGAAAGGAAAAAGGCAGCCAGGCTAGTGGCACAGCCCAGGCCCAGATCAGGGCAAATATGCTTTAGTTCCTTCAGCCCCTTGGCAAGAGGGATGATCAAATGGTCCAATGGAAGGGCCCTGAGCAAGCTTGCCTTCAGCGGTGTATGCAGCAGGCAAGCCACATTGCTGAAAGGATTAGTGTGGTGGTTAATTTCACACGTGAACTTGGCTAGGGTATGGTGTCCAGTGGTTTGGTCAAGTAAGCACTAACCTGATTGTTACTGTGTGGGTATTTCATGGATGGATTTAAATCATTTTTCTGTCAATTGATCTATGGCTGATTACATCCACAATCAACAAAAGAGATTGCCTTCAGCAATGAGAGGAGTCTCCTCATCCAATCAGTTGGAGGCCTTAAAGCAAGAACTGAAGATTTTAGAAGTCAGAGAGAAGAGTTTCTATCTACTTCAGCCAGGCTGCCTCTCATGGGGAATTCCACTTCACCTTCATTGAGTTCCAACTTATGGCCTGCCGTATGGAATTCGGACTTGCCAATTCCCCAGGTTGTGTGAGCTAATTCCTATAATAAATATCAAAAATACATATATATGAAAAATCTCATAAGAATCATATAAATTCATATCTAGATTCATATACCTGGATTCATAGCTATATAAATCTCATATATATAACTACATTTATATATGTAAGTACATTTATATATATATAAATCATAGATATATAGATATATATATCCTGCCGATTCTGTCTTTCTGGAGAACCCCTGACTAATAGAACCAGCATCCAACTGATCTGCTCAGACCCACCTCCAGAATTTCTTTATTCATTTATGACACAATTGCTTCTTTAAAAATGTCTCCAAATAAATACACACAATAGAAACTTAAAACTTGGAGATTTAACTGGTTAAATTTATGTGAATTCTTACTAATTGCTTGGAAAATTACTATACCTCTAAGCATTTATTTAAAATTTTAAAAAAACCTTAATTCTCACAATCTTTTAAATGCTTAAAAAGCAGGAATAGCACCTTCATTTTCGAACACTTGTCACTCTATTGGCACCAAAAACAGAAGTGTTACTTCTATGGACAGTAATAGCTGATACTTAGCCCTTGAGGAGTACTAAAGCAATTGATTCTCACAACCACTTTATGAGATATGTTGTTGTTATTCCCATTTGACAGGTGAGGACACTGAGGCACAGAGAGGTGGAGTCCTTGTCCAGGTTCATGCACCTGGTAAGAGGCAGCACTGTAATTCAAACCCAGCTGATGTAGGCCTGAAGTTCACACTCTTAACTACTTCTCTACAGTGGACTTGAATTTCTGTCTTCATTATATGTTCTCATTTGGGCTCCTGGCAGTTGCCACCTTGGACTTCAGTGGTTCCAGCATTCACACTTCCTCAGAATTTGGCATTCCTTTGAGGGATGGAGGTTCAGATGATGGGCAGGTGGTGTCTTGATGAGGACCCGATCTGGTGACTGAACCCACAGGACATATGGGTCGTGTCATAATCACAAATTTGTACTTGCTTCTGGCTACCCTGATGGCCAGAAGGGAAGGCAAGGGGAGGGAGGCAAGGTCCTGGTTTCTGAGAATTACAGATGAATCGTGTCTTGTCATCTTATGTCACAAGTTTGAAACCATGTCAACTCCACTCCCCACTCAGGCCTGAGAGCAGTTAGTCCTGATGGTCCCGAGTGTTGAATCATGTGACCTGTAAGAACACATCCCTTTATGGAACATGAAACCCCCCTGTGAGTGTTATAAAATAAATAAATGTATCAAATGGTACAGAGGTTTGTTTTTGTGTGATATCTTTAATCGTTCCTTACTGTGTCATGGAGTCATTGCATTTATGATCTGACACATACCACCAGCATCCCTGCAAAGAGGCATCTCTGATTTACCTTCCCACAGCCATTTATGAAGGACTTTGTGATGCTGATGATAGTGATAATATCCATAATCATAAGATGACAAATAGTATCAGCTCTTTTGTATTTAGTGACATGAGGAAGGCCCTGTGCCAAGTATTTTTATGTCACTTTCCTTGAGGTAGGGAGTAATAATTTTCCATTTTGGTCACTGGACTTTGAGTTTAGAGCTGTGGAGCACCTATTAAAGCAGAGCTTGTTAGGGCCTCACTGCTGACATTTCTGATTCAGTATGTCTGGGATGGGAGCCATTAGCCTGCAAGTTCCCAGGTGATGCTGGTGATGCTACTGGTCCAGGGACCATGATTTGGGAACTACTGAATTAGGGGAATGTTAATATTGCTTCACAAAGGCCCTGCAAAGGAGATAATATCTTCATTTTTTTCATTTTACATCTTAGTCCATGATGTTCTGAAGTTACCCAGGGCAAGACAGCCTGGAAGGGGCAAGGCTTGGGTTAGAAGCAGTGAACAATGCGAATATTCTCGCTGACCTGATTTTGTGATAATCAGGGTCGGCTAAACATTTGCTATATTAGAAACCATGCATGTGTCCCCAGACCTAGTTTTTCTCCCTAGGTCTAGTTTTTAGAATGCTGGTGATAAACTAAGCCTGATTTATTATATGACCATCCTGTATGGGAAAAGACTGTAACTTTGGGTATCTTTGGTCAACCTTAAGAGATATAGCAGGGGACAGATGTGGCTCGGGTGTTTGGGTGTCCGTCTCCCATATGGAGGGACCTGGGTTCAATTCCCGGGACCTCCCGGTAAAAATTTAAAAAAAAGAAGTGTGGCGGGTGCGTGGGCCACCAGGCCCCATGTACGGGTGTGCCGTCAGGCCCTGCGAGCTGGTGAGCCGCCAGGACCCATGCATGGGTGCACCACCAGGCCCTGCGAGTGGGTGTGCCGTCAGGCCCCATCCATGGGTGTGCTGTCAGGCCCCGCGCGTGGGTGCACCGCCAGGCTCCACTAGCCGGTGAGCTGCCAGGCCCCATGAGCCACGCAGCAAGATGATGACATAACAGGAGAGTGACACAAGGGAGAGCCAAGACGAGACGCAACAAAAAGCCAGGAATTAAGGTGGCGCAGGTGGTAGGACGCCTCTCTCCCACATTGGAGATTCTGAGGATCGAATCCCAGTGAAGATGGGGAGTGGGATGAGAGGAGAGTGCATGAGGAAGACATGGGGAGTTGCCCAGCGGATGGACACAGAAACAGCAAAAACGGTGTGGGGTGTGAAAATGGATGAAAGTAAATAAATAAATAAATAAAACCTTAAAAAATGTATAGGGAAGGAAGATACGGACTATAGTTAGTAGTACTACTTTGACAATGCTCTTTCATGATTTGCTAACAAATGTTTCACAACAAGGCAGGATGTTTGTGGGGGGGTGATGTGTGGGAG
>JAQZBX010101859.1:0-11221 GCA_029593785.1 Cabassous unicinctus
AGCACAGGGACCTTGTCCTTGATGCCATGAAGCATGGAGAGAACACACTGAATCCCCTGGATGCTGCCCCTTATGCTATGCCAGGATTTCCCTCTTCCAGACCTTCCATCTGAGGGCACAACTTCTCCATGATGGTGGAGGGGCTATTTTTTTATGTACATACTAATGGGGGATTTACTTAAATTAAGAGAATTAACTGCATAAGGTCAGATGAAATCAAGTTTTGTTTACACTTTCAGCAATATTCAGTAGAAAGAGCAGGGATGGGGAACCATAAACAGATATGTAAACATATTTTTAGAAATCTTTAGATTGTTTGAATCTTGAACACATAAGAGAATTTTTGAGAAAAGAGACAATGTCAGTTTTCTGGGGGATTATTTCTTGTAAAGAAAAAAGTGGGAACCCCAGGCAAGGCCAGGAAATTCCTTCCCAACCATTCTCTGCACCTGACCCTGGGGTTGCCCCTGTTTGATCCATGGTGGTCCTGAGAACACCCTGCAGCCCAGCTCCCTCCTCTACCTTGCAGGGGAGGTTTGTGTCTGAGCTCACCCTGACTTCCTCTCACTGTGTGTGCTACACAGTAATAGGTGGCCATGTCCTCATCTTTCAGGCTACTCAGCTTTAAATAAACTGTTTTGGAAATGTCTCTGGTGATGCTGAGTCAGGATTTAAGAGTGAGGTTATAATATGATTTTCCATCATACTGCATGGTAGCATACCAGTCCAGCTCCTTTCCTGGAGCCTGGTGGATCCAGTCCACACCACTGCTGGTTAAAGAGAATCCAGATACTGTGCAGGTTAGGGAAAGTGTGTGTGAGGGCTTCACCAAGCCAGGTCCTGACTCCTGCAGCTGGACCTGAAACAGAACACCTAAGGACAAGGTGAATAACAGTCAGTCATGTGCTCAGATGCATCATCCCCATTACCTTCATATCTGAATCCCTGAGACACTAATGCTTGGAGCCACCATCAGTAAAAGGAAGAACCACAAGGCTTTCATGTTCTTCTGGGTGAGGTCCATGACTCTAGAAAATATTTTCCCTACTGTGTGGAACATGAATTTAAGTAAATGAGTACCATTGTTTCATCTGTTTGCCCATATACTGATTTGCATTTGGGAGGTAACTCTGTATGTAAAATGAAAGAAAATGAGGGGAAGTCCTTGTGTTATGGGGAAACTTGGCAGGAAGATGTTGGCTGATATCCCAGAGAATGCAGCCCTCTCCCTGGGGTGCATCATTACCAAGACCAAGCACCTCTACTTCTAACCCAGAAATGTGTTGAATGAGTTGGACAGGGGGCCAAATTTGACCAAGGATCAAGGATGGCTTTGGGAATATCGTCATTTTCTCATTACCCTAAGGGATTATTTATATATATAATAAGTAAAATCCATGAAAAAGTTGGTTTATGACAGTTTCTGCTTGTTTTTCAGTGTCTGTGGGAACTCCAGGCAAGGCCAGGAAAGTCCTCCCATTTGGAGCTGGCCTTTTCACAATTTTGTTGATTTCATTACACAGTAGTCAGTCATATAGAATGTGTATTCATAGTGAGATGTCAGAACTGTTAGATATTGCCAGCAAAGTTAATTTCTGGGGGAGCCCTCATTTCAGACCAACATGACTGCGTGTGGAACACCTCAACAGTTTCATCTTCTGTCCCTGAGATACCTTACCTGTGCAATTTTGGCAGGAAAACCACCCTCAGTCTCAGTGCCCATACCTACACACTGATCTAATTAGATCCACTTACTTCTAAAAATCCCATCCATCTTATCATATCATGAAATGAACTTGAATGCAGCTACAGCCATCCAGTGTTCAATAATATTAATGAATTGAATTTCAAATTAGAACATACAGGCAGATATCACTATCACTGCAAGAAGTGGAGGCAGCGAGGAGAGGTAAACTCTATTAGATCTGGATGCTGAAGTCTCAATTTCTGATGGCAGACTTTGTGAATTCAGGACAATATCTGAAGCCCCATGTCAAGTCATCTCACAATCATGGAAGACTGGGAGGGAAAGTGGTGAGATTGAAGATGAGTGATACAGAGGGGCAGAGGAGCATACAGTAACCTAGGACTTCACTCTAGTTTCAGTGAGGCTGTAAGATAAATTTTGTCTCTGCCTTGAGGTATGTGAGGTCATGAATTGCAGAAGCTTGAAGAAATTGGACCAGAATCTGGGTAAAGTATTGAATGTTATTTAGAAAACTCTTAATCATAGAAGTTTTTTCCAGAATGAAAAATAAATTCTGTTAATGGTGAAAGAGCATGGAGTACAGTATTGGCTTTGAGATGAGGAAACACAGGGAACTGTGTGAAGATATAGGATGGAAAAGATGACAGCTAGAAGATGGGCTGTTTCAGGAGGTCAACAGGAGAATAGTTCCTTGGCTGTGGTATATTATTTAATCAGAGCTACCCACAGTGTGAAAGCCTGTTATGGAGAAATATCAGGTGAGGACTTGGCCTCAAAATTAATTTAACTCATGCCCTCCAATAGGAAGTGAATGGCAATTACACATCAAGAATCCTCTGGTGGAGGGAGTATAAGCACCCAGAAAAAAACAAACAAACATGAGTCTATCCTTGGAGAATGGAATCAGGTTTTTAACCAAGATGTCCCAGGAAAGGAAGCTTCAGTGGTACAGTTTGCTTCAATGTGAACCAAAATGGTGCTGATTCTTCAGTATACAGCACATACCTCACCTTTCTTTTCCCCTTTCTCAGTTTGAGAAATGAGAAACAGATATGTCAGGCCTAGTCACAATGTCCCTGAGATAGTACCAGTCACTCCCCACTGAGAGCCATTATCACAGAAACTTCAGTAAAATGGCTCAGGTGGACTCCAGGCTGCTGGAATTAACCCTGAGAACAGAACAGAAAACAAGAGAGTTTGAATCATTTGGAATAGACCCTCCCTTTTTCAGAACTAAACTAGAGTGTAACACTTTTTGAAAACCTATATATTTACTAGTGAATACGTTAATGAAATGTCAAAAATGGGGATAAAAATTTGGTTCATATTGATGAACATTTAACATATAATCATTTTATATATTAAAGTGTAAAATTAATAATTATTTACATACCTATAGATGTATGTAACCATCACTGCAAAACAGATAGTGAACTCACATAGTTTTTCTCATACCTCTTTAATTCCTCCTTCCTGTCCCTTCCCTTCTCTCCAGGCAATATTTGATATTCTTTTTATAAAGGTTTGTTGAGTTATAAATCATATACCTTAAAGTTAAAATATTTAATTTCATAATTTGATGATTTTTACTTGATTCACATATATGTGCCACCATCACTAGTGTCAAATTTGGAATAAGCTCACCAGTTTACAAAGAAACAAAGGAACCTGTAGATTATCATTCTCCTATTTGTCCTCCCTCCATCTAGCCCTAAGCAACCAACAATCTACTTTCTATCTCTATAGATTCCCCTAATCTGGGCATTAATATTAAATAAGTCATTGAATCTGTGTTCACTCTTGACTGGATCAATTAACTTAGTATATTGGTTCCAAGGTTCATCCATGGTGGAGCAAATATCAACCCTTCATTCCCTTTATATTTTTAAGTATTATGATGACATATATACAACCCAATTTCCCACTTTAATACTTCTATGTGTTTAATTGAATGATATTAATTAATTTTGAAATTTTGTGCTACAATGACTATCAAACATTTCCAAAATTTTTCATCACCTTAAACAGAAACTCTGTCTCCATTAAACACTAACTCTCCATCCCCTGCACCTGAAACAGCTAACTGATAATCTGCTTCCTCTCTCTGTGAATTTGCTTTTTGTAGGCATTTAATTTAAATGAAATAATATAATATTTTTTCTTTGTGCTTGGCCTACTCAGCACAATATCTTTATCATTTTTCAGACATGCTGTAGAATGCATTAAAACTTCATTTCTCCTTACAAATGAATATATTTCATGTGTGTATATTCCAAATTTTCTTTATCCATTTATCTGTTTTGGAAACATGAATTGCTCCAACATTTTAGCTATTGTAAATAATATTGGTTTAATATTGGTGTACAAATATAGGTTTGAATTCCTGTTTCAATATTTTTAGCATATACTGAAAAGTGTGATTTCAGCCTGCATAACTTAATAATATAATTCTGAACCCTTCATTAAACATAAGTAGCACTCAAGGGCAGGGACATCTCAATGTCTCCCAACATGAGGAATACCTGAATCCCTTTACTAACAGCAGCTGGTTTTCTCTGCAAACCCCAGCTTTGCAGAACACATGTCTCCCCCACACTGTGCACTTAGGTAAATCTCTGCTATTTTGAAGGAAAGGAGGGGATAGTGTAGGCAAAGGGATCATCTCACTCTCTTCCAAGGGAACACATGTCAATACTTACATTTAACAATTCTTAATGAGAAAGACATTTTCAAGCCACCCCACCTAAACAGCATCTATTTATAATGCAATTGGGTTGAATGTGATCATTTAAGTTGTTTTCAGTCACATGTTTAATGCTATGTCATCAAAAATAATGAAATAAAAAGATATTTTCTTGTATTAAAAGCAGTATATACCTGAGGGAAGGCAGTGGATGGAGAACAAAGCCATAATCATTATAGCCAAAAAGCTTGCCAGAGGCCCTGGTCACCAGGTCCCATTTGAAACTCCCTGGCTCAAAAGAAACCCCAAATAACTCCAAACAGAAAGGTCTCCCTACTGGTTCCCTGAAAGCCAACAGGTGAAGGCAGAAAGGCAACCAATCAGGAGAGCAAATAGCTGAGATCCTGCCTTAATATGGTGAGGGGAGGAGGAAAGTCCTTAAAAAGTCCTACCCTAGGGCCCCAGGCACACTTCTAACTTTGCGGCACAGCAGACACTCATGTCTCTGGTGTGTACTATCTCCTTTTTGTTTCTTCATAAACTCTTTAGTCCCTTGCCAACCCTAAAATATTAAAAATCATTACCTAATGTACTGGTCCTGAGAATGCACCTCCTATTCCTCCACATGCAGGGACATAAAGCATCAAGCTGCTATTGTCTGAGATCATCACCATATTTGTGTGAAAGGCAGGAGCCCTGAGGGTTCCTGTGAGCCAAGGGCCAAGCTTGGGGACAATATCCATTATGGCTTATAGTATACTGACCCTGGCATAGCTTCTCTATTGGTTCAACCTGAATTACAAGGATTGTCCTACTTGAAGAATCTCTCTGAGATCTCTTCCTGTGTCTGACTGGAAAAGACTTACCAGGTTGCCCTGAACTAACTAAGCTCTCTGATCCTGGAGAGCACTGGCAGAGCCATTTCTGCTCTAGGAGAGTCTCTGTGTGAGAATGTTTGCTCCAAATACAATGAAACTTTCCTACTTCAGACATTTCAGTAGAAAGAACTGTCTTATATATACAATGGTTGCCAGGAAGAAAAACTAGATTTAGTTGGAACCCCAGATCTAATGGGAAACAAGCCCTTAAATTCCCTCTTCCCTGTTCCTGGAAGTGGGAATGGTACTCAGTGGGTGCTGACTATCCTGCATCCTCACCACCTACAGACCCCATGTGTAGCAGTTTGGCAGTATGATACAGTTATGAATTCCAAAAATAGATATTGGATTATGCTTGTAAACTGGTCTGTTAATCTGGGCATGATTAAGTTAGGATTAGGTTGTTGAATGGGCCATGTCAGTAGGGTGTTGAGCCCCACCCCTTGGTGGGTGGGGAACCAAATATAAAAGATATGGCAAAGGACAGAGTTATAGTAGTTCTGATGTAGGAGTCTTGAGCTGGGGCCCCAGGAAGTAATAGAGCTTGGTCATCAGGAAGGAGAGAAGCCCCTGGGAAAAGACATGAGCTGTTTGCCTGAGAGTCTACAGCTGGTCCTGTGGAGAGAGGCAAAGCCTAGAGAGCCTCATAGTCTACAACTGACCTTGTGGAGGAAACAGAGGAGCTAATCCCAGAGAAAAATGGAGCCCCAGGAAGAGAGAACCCCAAGAAACATGAAACCTGTCAAACTTCAGCAGCTGTCATGCTCCAACACATGGCAATGGACTTTGGTGAGGGAAGAAACATGCTTTATTGGGCTTCTACTACAAATAAATACCCATTATAAAAACCAACAGATTTCTGATATTTTGCATCAGCACCACTTTGGTTGACTAATACTCCCTGCAAGGTAGGCATGAGTCTGGGCAACCCCTGCCTCCCCTCACACTGTCTGCCTCAGCAATACACAGCTGTGTCTCTCCTCTGACTATCCATCTGCAGACACAGAGTTTTCATGGCAACCATCTGGGGATGATGAGTTGGCCCTTCAGAGTTCTGCACTGTGTGTGGCAATGACCACATTACTTATGTCTGAGATGCCCTCTAGTCTATACCTGGAGACTTTGGACTCAGTTCATATTGTACCTACTGGAATTTAATCAAGAAGCTTCCAAGGAGAGTTTTAGAGAAACTCCATGCTGTATCAATTCTCACCTGGACTCCTCCAAATGAACATCTGAAAGCACATACATCCTGGTCAGGAAAATGGCCATATTTATCCCTCATTTCTCTCACTCATATTAACTCACATAATTGATGTCTCTTCTTCCCTATAAAACAATTTTTCAAAATAATGTTGAGAAAACTCAGTTCAGAACTCATGTCATGTTGATTCATCTGTGTTGTCTTGATCAACAAATCAGAACACCTGGGGATCCCTGGGCTGGGGCTCTTCTTCCAGAGCTGCAGGGACAAGTCTGGGCTAGTTTACATCAGCAAAAGGAGGGAAAGTATTTGCAGGACTCCTTGCCAGTTCCTGGGGTGGAGACATGGAAGTGTCCCAAGGCAGGTATTACCATAATTTGATAGTGCTGGTCTAAACACTTAGAACACTTGACCTTATTTTATATGTACATATGTAAAAAAAAGATATCCAGTTTACCTTCATTTTACAGATGTGAAATTCCAAATAGAAAGTTAGAATGCTTTGATGATGCCCAAAGTCTATGTCTGTTATTAGTGAGCCCCAGTGTCTGGCCTGGGTTCCTCACCACTAGACTTGATGGCTCCCCTGACCCTACGAGAGGACAGAGTGGGGCATGCCTAGGTAGATTTGTAGCATCCTCTTTTGTGTAATGAGACCACTGTATGATGTTGCTGCATCTTAAGTGTCTCCCTAAAATGTAGCAACAACAAGGGTTCATTAACATATATTTAAAATGCTCTCTGGCATTTCACAGGTCATGATTTATCTCTCTATCTCTCCTTCCTATTCTTCTATCCTTTTGTTTATTTGAATCAGCATCATTAAGGCATAATTGACATATGATAATCACCACATATTTAAGTGTAACATTTGATAAGTTCTTACTTACATGTACACATGTTTAACCATCACCACCACTCCAAGAGTGATTTCCCAAATTTCCAATCATTATTTTATATTTGCCTCCCTAATCTTCACTTTTCTCCAAGAAACAATCTTTTTTATAAAAATTAATTTTATTAACATACAAATTTTATACCATAAAGTTCATCATTTAAGCATTAAAAAATTTTTTTTTTGATGGAGAAGAAGGATTTTGTAATAGGCAGTTGAACAGACTTGTGAAAAACCAGTGTATCTTGGGGGGAAATAAATGGGGAAAAGATTCCCTACACTAGGGAAGGGCAGAAATACATGATAGACCAAATATTGTTTTAGGAGAAGGGATAGGGCCAACCTGGATGGCATTGACTACACTGCTCATTTGCTCATATCCCAGCCTCTCTCCAGGAAGCTTATATCAGAGCTTATAACAGGTAAGGAGCCAGGTAGGCTTCAGGTGATAGACGTGATCAGGAAGGGTGGGTTTGCCCCTGGCCTGGAACCTATAGGTGCACCAGGGCCTGCACAACCAAAAAGAGGAGCACTCATGCCTTAGGCACAAGATGCATCAACAGAAGCTGTTCCCTCTGAGATGAAAGGCAGGGAGGAGGCAGCAGGAGTCATGCTCAGGTTCCCAGGATGTGCTCGAATATGAGGCCCAAACACACATCTGAGTAGGTCTGCATCCCTGTGAGTTCTGCCAGATTAGCTCTGCCTTCAGAAGCCTGTGGTTGTGGAATAGAGTTAGGGGTGTGACAAGTTCTTAATGATACCTTTACTCACAGTTATCTATAATGAGTAGTTAAATTTTATGATATATAAAAAGGTTTGATAATTTTAGGGAAAAAGAATATGCTAATAAATGATGGATACATTCTTACATATAAAATCAAAGGGAATTTACTGATTATATTTGAATCATATCATGAATGTTCTTTGCATTAAAATACATGCTGTGAGCTAATTTTTATCATATATATCTATTAAAACCAGTGTTTGTGATACAATGATGGCACTGTAGGTAATTGGCCATAATTTATAAAGGGCTTAATGAAATTGCAGAGACATTGTCCTTGAAATCACATGAGAGGAAGGGCACAAAGGGAGGAAGTTGGATGCTGTACCTAGGAGAAAGCTGGGCTACTCCACTTCCTCTTCCTTCTCCCTGAGGACAGGGGATCTACATGATGGGAGGGGATTATTATTATTTGCCAGGACATTCTCAGAATGTGAGTTAAGTTGCTAGATATAATTTCAGAGATAGTAAATGCAAGTATTGTCCACACTTTATGGCATATTCAGAAGACAGGGACAAATAACAATTTACATATTTTTAAAAAAATATGTGTTGGCATCTGAGTACAACGTGGTGGTTCTGAGAGACCTCAGCAGCCCAGCCCCCTGCTGTGCCCTGAGGAGAGGTTTATGTCAGGGCTCACCCTGACTTCCTCTCACTGTGCCTCTCACATAGTAATATGTGGCTGTGTCCTCAACTCTCAGGCTGCTCAGCTTTAAATAAACTTCATTCTTGGAGGTTTCCCTGGTGGTGCTGAGTTGGCACTGAAGAGTTGGGTTATATTTTGTGCTTCCAGCAACCCATATTGCACTAAACCATTCCAGCCCCTTTCCTGGAGCCTGGCAGGTCCAGTCCAGGGCATAGATGGTTAAAGAGAATCCAGAGACAGTGAAGGTGAGGGACAGTGTCTGTGAGGGTTTCACCAGGACAGGTCCTGACTCCTGTAGCTGCACCTGGGACAGGAAACCTGAGAACAAGGAGAACCACAGTGAGTCCTGTGCTCAGAGGCAGCCTCTCCATTACCTTCATGTCTCAATCTCTGAGAAACTCACATCTGGGAGCTGCCACTAGAAAAAGGATGAAACACAAGGCTTTCATGTTCTAGTGCAGGAGGTTCATGATGAAAAGAAAATGTGTTTCCTGACATAGAAGAAACACAAATTTAAGTAAGTTTGTGCTGTGGTTTCATGTCTGCCCATGTGGTGATTTGCATCTGGGAGGTAACTCTGTATGTAAAATGAAAGGGGATGAGGAGAGATTCTAGTCTCAGGGACACCTTGGGGGGAGGATGGTGTTTGAGCCCTTGGAGCTACACAGTCCTCTCACAGGGTTACACAACACCAAGTTCAGTTTCCTCTAATTCGAGGTGGGAAATGTGTTGAATGATCTAGTCAGGGATTCAGATGCAGCCAAGGAATATAGATGGCTTTGGAAATATGGTCATTGTGCCACTGTCTCAGCATTTATATATATATGTGCATGTGTGCAAGTACACATATGAAATATATAGTATGTATATGCCCTGACAATTTTGGCTCTAATTGATTCTAGTTGATTTCTGAAATGTCAAAGTGGCTAGAGTATTTGGTGTCACATTATCCATTTTCCTGATGCCATTTCTCACTAGTGACATCATGATTGTAATTTTAGTAAGTTGTCAGTGCTGTTAGAAATTTTCATTGCTGCCATTAGTAGTAGTATCCTCTATAGGAGTCAGAAAAGACCTGTATGTGGCCTCACCTTAGACACCATAGTTGCCCAGGGAACATCTACTTGGTCCTGCCCCTAACTTGTCACACCTGTGCAACTGAGGAAATGCATCCCTACTCACCCTCAGTCTCCTCACCTGAGTATTGAGAGATGTAAACCCACTCATTTCTGAGTACACATTTCTACTTCATCATGTTGTAGAAGGAAGTTGAATACAGCATACTGCAAACTAGCAATATAATAATATCAGTTGTAGATTTAATAATAAATATGGTAAGACAGTCATCCCTAGCCATGTTTGTAATGGGTGAGGTAGCAACATGAGGTGAAAATACTTGGCCTGGACACAAATGTTACTGATTATTATGGCAGAATTAGGGGATACAGGAGACTATCATACAGCATGTTCCAAGGTTAGGACTGAGTCCATGGGTGGAAGTGCTGTGAAGGAAGGTGCAGGGAGGAAAACCAAATCCACATGGGGAGTAAATTATCTCACTGTGAGGACACTGTGATTAAGGTAAAAGAGCATTTTTCACTAAAGACTTATTTCCACATCTTGTTTTCTGAATTCTTTGTGAAACTGACACTTGGTAAAATCAGTTCAAGTGAATGAATGCTATGCATAGTTTGTTTCACATAATTTTATAGCTTTTTGTTAACAGTGGGATTGCCCAAATAGAGCAGTCTGAGAGCCCAGCACACAGCCAGCTTTCACTGTGCAAGACACAGTGAGGATGGGCCAATGTGAATCCAGGTGAACACTTCCCTGAAGGATGCCCCAGGAGGCTGGGGTTGGGGGTCATTGAAGTGGATTTAATGAAATTCAACTGAACTTATATCCTGAAAGAATCATAGCAGAGGCAAGACCAGGCCTACCTGTGCCTTCCCATAAAGCTGAGCAGAGAAGCTATGAAAAGAAACCCCAGTTGTTGCAGGGAAGCTCCCTTATCCTTCCAATGCACATGCCTCTCAAATTGGCCCTGTTGCTTGGTGGTCCTAGGTCTCTCCTCATCTGTCCCTGGTCCTGGCCCCTGGACTCCATGGTCCTGAGTGACTCCTGAACCTGCCTGTGCATCTGCTCCTGAACCCTGCCCTGGCTCAGTGCTCCTGAGATCCCCAGGAGTCAGTCCTGCTGGCCCTGCAGGGAGCTGAGGGCCTGGGCTCCTACTCACTTTTACACTCTGGGTCCCACTGTCTGATCTTGAACATTCAGGTGGTTGGATGTAAGTGGCAGCTGGGCCTGTCCTTGTTGGGCATCCTGGCCATGGATGGCTGAGCTACAGTTGTGATCATTATGGCTGTTGTAGCAGGTCAGATTCTGCAGGTGCTTGTCAGGCTCCTTTGGTTCCAAAAGAG
>JAQZBX010101860.1:0-11217 GCA_029593785.1 Cabassous unicinctus
AGGTCTTCAATGGTCTCTTTTACCAATATTTGTAGATTTCTGAATACAGATCCTTTTTATCCTTGAATAAGTTTTTTTCCTTAAATATTTGATTCTTTTAGGCACTATTATAAATGGAATTTTTTCTGCCTTTCCCCTCAGATTTAGATGTAATGTAGATGTAGTGATCTATAGAAGCCCTACTGATTTTTGCATATTAATCTTATATTCCACCAATTTGTTTAGCTCATCTATTAGTTTCAGTAGCTTTCTTGTGGACTTTTGTGGATTTTCTATGTATAGGATTATATTACCAGTGAATAGTGAAAGTTTACTCCTTCATTTCCTATTTGGGTGCCTTTTATTGTTTGGGTTTTTCCTTGCCTAATAGCTCTAGCTAGAACTTCCAGCACAATATTGAATAACAGTGGTAACAGTGGGCATCCTTGTCTTCTTCCTGATCTCAGAGGGAAAACTTTCTGTATTTCACCATTGAGTATAATGTTCGCTGTGGGTTTTTCATATATGCACTTTACCATGTTGAGAAATATTCCTTTGATTCCTGTCTTTTGGGTTGTTTTTTATCAAGAATGTATGCTATATTTTGTCAAATGCCTTTTCTGCATCAGTCAAGATGATCATGTTTTTGTCTTCTTCAATTTATAAATGTCATTTATTGCATTAACTGATTTTATTGTGTTGAATGAACCCTGAAAAAGTAGGATAAACCTCATTTGATCATGATGTATAATTCTTTTAATAGGTTTTTGGATTCATGTTGTTAATACATTGTTAAGGATTTTTGCATCTATATTCATTAGAGAAATTAGACTGTAATTTCTTTTTTTCATAGTATTTTTATCTGGCTTTGCTATTAGGGTGGTGTAGATTCATAGAGTAAGTTTGATAGTGTTTCCACATGTTAAATTTTTTGGAAGAACTTGAGAAAGATTGGTATTAGAATATCTTTGAGTGATTGGGAGAATTCTCATGTGAAACCATTTGATCATGGGCTTTTCATTTTGAGGATGATTTTGATGACTGTTTCAATCTCTTTTTTTTTGTGATTGGTATATTAAGGTTTTCTATTTCTTTTAGGTTCAGTGTAGGTTGTTCATGTGTTTCTAGTAATTGGTCCATTTCATTTGCATTGTCTAATTTGTTGGCATATTGTTTATAGTATTATTTTATGATCTCATTTATCTGTGTTATCAGTGGTAATTTATCCCTCTCTTTTCTGATTTTATTTATTTGTATCTTCTCTCCTTCTTTCTTTGTTAGTGAGCTAAGGTTTTTTAATTTTTTTTATCTTCTTGAAAAACCAACTTTTGGTTTTGTTGATTCTATTTTTTGTTGTTGTTGTTCTCAGTTTCAATTACTTTTTCTCTGATCTTTATTAATTCTTTCCTTTGTCTTGTTTAGGGATTTGTTTTCAGTTATTTTTCTAGTTCCTCCAGGTGTACAGTTAGGTCTTTGATTTTAGCTCTTTTTTTTAATGTAAGCATTGAGGGCAATAAATTTTCCTCTTAGCACTGACATTGCTGTATCCCATATGTTTTGATATATTGTGTATCTGTTTTTGTTTGTCTTGAGATATTTACTGATTTTTCCTGCAATTTTTTTTTGGACCTACTGATTATTTGAGTGTGTTGTTTAATCTTCATATATTTATGAATTTTCCATTTTTCTGCCCAGTTGTGTTTCTTACGATTGAGGAAAAATTATTAAATAACATTCATTCCTATAAATTCTGTTATTTTTCTTTGCATTCTTTCAAATTCTTCTTTATGCTCTCCCAGTCTTTTTAATATCCTTTATCTCTTTACCAACATATTCCTTCATCTCCTTCAACTTATTTAGGAGATTTGTTTGAATATCTTTGATTAGATTTCCAATATCTGTTTAAATTATTTCTTTGACTGGATCATATCTAAATGTTCCTTAGTATGGCTTGTAATTTTGGGCCAATATCTAGGCATCTGATCATCTTGATGAGTTTGCTCTGATGGAAAGTTTCTCTAGTTTGCCTAGGGTTTTATTGTTGATTGTGTTATCTCTTCTTGGACATTTGGTTGGTTAGTTTTATTTAACACTTCCTTATACAGTGACTACTGTGGAAGACTTGACAATTGATCTGAGAATTTTATTCTATTCTTAACGGTTGAGGCCTGCATGATATATTTTTTGAATCCTTTTACTTTCAACCAATTTGTTTTTTCTCCTGTGGAGAGCATATAATGGGATCTTGTATTTCTTTCCTGTGTTTAATTTCTACCTTTGAATGGACTGCTGAAATCTTTAATAATTAATATTATTGATATAGGTAGATACATGTCTGCCATTTCCTTTATTTTCTTATATGCCTCATATTTTTTTCATCCTCTCTTTTTTCTTCACTGTTTTGATTTACACTAAGTGAATATTTTATAGTATAAACTGAGTTATTTAATAATATTTAAAATTTTAAAGTTATTTTCTTAGTGATTTAGTAGATAACTTTAGGATTAACAAATATTAAAGTATAAATTCCACCCAGATTTAAAGTTTTTACCCCAGTATTTGAGTTATAGTCACCATATTCCTATACAGATAATTTTCTTCATTAGTGTGGCACATTTGTTACAATTGATGAAAACATATTAAATAATGTGCTACTAGCCATGGACTATAGTTTACATTATAATTTATACTCTGTCACACACTTTTTTGTAGGTTATAACAAAATCTATACTAGCCTGTATCCATCATTGGAATATCACTCAGGACAAATCCAATGTCTCCGAAATGTCCCCAAATTACACTTATTCTTCCCTCTCTCTCTCCCTCATAACCTTGGTGGTCACTGCCTTTACATCAATGATAAAAGTTATTGTTGGAATATAATGTCTATAATAGAATAATTCTAATTTAGTCCATTGTTCATTCCAGGATCTTGAATATTTAAGGATGGTGATGCCTCCTCTGTTTCTAATTGAGAGGGGGCTTAGATACCATGGGACAGATGGATAGAACTGTCTTGCTTGCAGTTGCAGATACTCTCTGTTCTTTGCGATGGGTGTTGTCCATCATCCTCTCCTTTTTAGTTGCCCTGGATGAGTCCAATGAACTAGAGAGTAAGTGTTGCAACTCTGGTGAGATTCAGGGCTCAACTGGCATAAGTAGTAACCAAAGTTTTAAGTCTCTGGGACATATATTTAACAAGTATAGTACCAATTTTAGGTTCAAATAAAAGGGACAGAAGAGTCATGTGTAGGGAAATTATAAACGAGTCTAACTCTTATCCACTGGGTGCAAAATTCCTCAGCTTGTCTGCTCTATTTATAGTGTCTGGATGTCTCTAGAGTCCTCATGAGCACCACTGTTTGAGACACTGTTTACTGTGGCAGTCAATGACATCTTGCCAAGACGTGCATAATATCCTTAGGGGTTTAAAAGAGAAGACTTTTTCCCCATGTTTATTTTTGTTTTTTTAACTTTTCTCTTTCTCCTTTTTTTACATGAGTGGCTGCTGTCTTGTTTGCTGTGTTTCTTCTTTCTTTTTTTCTGTTGGTTTTTTCATTTTTTCTTTCATTTACCTATGCTATTTCTTTTCTCTCCTTCATCTTTACATCTTCTGTTTTCTGTTGTTTTTCTTTCATTCCACCTTTTAATGTTTGGGCTTCAATTTTTTTTTTGTTTTTGTTTTTACTTCTCTCCCTCTGTTTTCTTTCTTTTTTACTTTTTTTTTCCCTCTCTTTTCTTTTGTCTTTTTCCCTCTTCTTAGTATTCCAGACTTATGATTGATTCTATATATTTTTCTCTATTCTGTTTCTTGTTTTAGAGTTTCTATTCCACTTTTCTAATCTTACTCATCTGTGCTTCTTACTCATGTTAATTATTCAAATTCCTAGTATTGTGTGGTTCCTTTAAAAAATTTTGCTATTATTATTACTATTATTCTATTTCTATTCCTATCTCTTTCCTTTGCTCTGGTCCTAATTTTTATTCAAGGGATCATGGGCAACAGAAAGAAATAGAATAAAAAGAATGAAGTGTCAAAATGAAACCTAACCACACTCAAAAACAAACAAACAAAAACCATAGGGTACAGAGATAAGCTAATCAACTGAATAAACCCATCAATATAAACAGATGCTTATACAACAACAAAAATTACAAGCCCTACTAAGAAACAGGGAGACATGGCCCAGTCCAACAAACAAATGAAAAATCAAGAGGCGATGCAGAACATTGAACAACTAATAAGATATGTCCAAACAAATAACATGAATCAACTTAATGAAGTGAAGGAAGAGATGAAGGATATTAAGAAGATGCTGTGAAAACATACTGAAGAAATTGTAAAATACATGAAAAGATAATGGATATAAATGGTTATGAATGGCACAATTCAAGAAATCAAAAATACACTGGAAGCACATAAAAGCAAATTTGAACAGGCAGAAGAAAGAATCAGCAATGTAGAAGACAGTACATCTGAACTCAAACAGATAGTAGAACAGATAAATAAAAAGAAACAATACAGCAGTGACTTAGAAAATTGAATGGCAAAATGAAACACAAACATACACGTGATACACATACCAGAGGGAAAGAAGAAGGGAAAGGAAACAGAAGGAATGTTGGGGGAAACAATGGTGGGAAACATCCCAAAATTATTGAAGGAGATGGACATATATGTCCAGGAA
The DNA here is from genome assembly GCA_029593785.1 of Cabassous unicinctus. Taxonomy (NCBI): domain Eukaryota; kingdom Metazoa; phylum Chordata; class Mammalia; order Cingulata; family Chlamyphoridae; genus Cabassous; species Cabassous unicinctus. The sequence goes on from JAQZBX010101860.1 coordinate 4,668, forward strand.
ATGCAGCACACCCCAAACAGAATAAATACAAAAAGCATTACTTGTGAAATTGTCGAATGTTCAAGGTAAAGAGAGAATATTGAAAGCAGCAAGAGAAAAGAGAGCCATCACATAAAAGGGAAGCTCAAAAAGTTTAAGTGCTGATTTCTCATCTGAAAACATGGGAACAAGAAGGCAGTGGTATGACATGGTTAAGGTGCTGAAAGAAAAAAAATCTTCCAGCCAAGAATTCTCTATTGAGCAAAGTTGGCATTTAAAGATGAGGGAGAGTTCAAAATATTAACAGATCAACAAAAATTAGAAGAATATGTCAGTCATAAACCAGCACATCAAGAAATAATAAAGGGAGTTATGCAGGTTGAAAGGAAAAAAGAGGAGAAAAAGAGATGTAAGAGAGTGTAAGAACAACTAAAAAGTGAAAAAGAGAAATAAAAACCATATATGGCATACATAAACCCAAAGAAAATACAACTAATATAAGTAATTTCTTTGAAAGTGATATCATTGAAAGTTAGGGATTAAACTCAACAGTCAAGAGACACATATTAGCAGAATGGAAAAGGAAATATGATTCATCTATATGCTATCTACAAGAAACCCACCTTAGACCCAGGGATTAAAGGAGGCTGAAAATGAAAATTTGGAAAACAATTTTACAAGAAAACAATAACCAAAAAAGTAGGGAAGTAACTATACTAATATTGGACAAAATAGACTTTAAATGCAAAACTATTGTAATAGACAAAGATGGATACTATATATTAAAAAAAAGAGGTAATCTATCTACAAGAAAGAACAATCATAAGCATTTGTGCACCTAACCAAGCTGCCTCAAAATACACGAGGCAAACACTGGAATAACTAAGAGGAGATATAGATTCCTCTACAATTATCGTGGGGGACTTTAATAGACCATTATCAACATTAAACAAAACATCTCAACAGAGAATCAAGAAAGAAAAAGAGATTTGAATTTTACATTAGAGGATCTGGACCTGATAGACATATACAGAACATTACACCCAAATACAGCAAGATATACATTCTTTTGAGTGCACATTCTCTAAGACTGACCACATGCTAGGCCACAGAACAACTATCAAAGAGTTAAGAAATATTGAAATTATTCAAAATAATTTCTCTGACACAATGAAATGAAGTTGGACATAACTAAAGGCCAGAGAACCAGATTAGGCACAAAGATATATAAGGTAAACAACACACTCTTAGACAGACAGTGAGTCAGGGAGGAAATCTCAAAGGAAATCAGTAACTACCTTGAAATGAATGAAAATGACAACACAACATATCAAAAACTGTGGGATGCAGGAAAAGCTGTACTGATAGAGAAATTCATAGCCATAAATGTGTACATTAAAAAAAGAAGAAAGCTAAAATCAAAGACCTAACTGTACACCTGAAGGAATTAGAAAAAGAATTACAATCTAACCCCAAAGGAAGTATAAAGAAGGAAATAACAAAGATTGTAGCCGAACTAAATGAAATTGAAAATAAGAAAGCAATAGAAAAAATAAGCAAACCAACAGCTGTTTCTTTGAGAAGATTATTAAAATTGACAAACCCTTAGCTAGATTAACAAAGAAAAAAAAGAGAGGATGTAAATACACCAAATATGAAACAAGAAAGGGGATATCACCACTGACCCCACAGAAATAAAGAGTACCATGAAAGGATACTTTGAAAAATTATATGACAACAAGATGGGTAATTTTAGAGGAAACAGACAAATTCATAGAAACACACAAGCAGCCTACATTGATGAAAGAAGAAATTGTTGAACTCAACAGACCAATCTCAATAATGAGATAGAATCAGTTATCAAAAACCTCCCACCTAAGAAGAGCCCAGGTCCAGATGGCTTCACAGGTGAATTCTACCAAACATTCTGGAAATAACTAACACCAATCTTGCTTAAACTCTTCCAAAAATAGAAAAGGAAGAAAATTGTCTAACTCATTTTATGATGTCAACGTCACACTAACACCAAAGTCAAATATGCCACAAGAAAGGAAAACTATCGACCAATCTCTCTAGTGAACCTTGATGTTAATATCCTCAACAATACTTGCTAACTGCAATCAACAACATATCAAATGAATTATACACTATGACCTAGTGAGTGTCATCCCTGTTATGCAATGATGGTTCAACATAAGAAAATCAGTCAATGTAATACACCACAAAGAACAGATTGACAGAAAAAAAATTACATGATCATCTCTACAGATGCAGAAAAAGCATTCAACAAAATACAGCACCATTTCCTGATAAAAACACTAAAAAAGATAGGAATAGAAAGAAACTTCCTCAACATATTAAAGGGTATTTACAATAAACCCGAAGCTAACACAATATTCAATGGTGAATTCCAGAAACTTTCCCTCTAAGATCGAGAGTAAGACAAAGATGCCCACTATCACTGCTCCTATTTAACATTGTGTTAGAAGAATTTACTTGAGCACTTAGTGAAGAAAAAGATATAAAAGTCATCCAAATTGGAAAGGAAGAAGTAAAAATTTCACAATTTCCAGACAACATGATCCTATATGTAGAGAGTCCTGAGAAATCTATAATAAAGCTTCTATAGCTTATAAACAAGTTCAGTAAAACCACAGGTTATAATGTGCAAAAATCAATAGCATTTCTATCCACCAATAATGAGCAATCTGAGGAAGATATTATTTAAAAATCCAATTTACAATAGCAACTAAAATAATCAAATACCTAGGAATAGATTTAACTGAAGATATAGATGACTTATATGCAGAAAATTACACAACACTGTTAAAGAAAATCATAGAAGACTTAAATAAATGAATATTTCCTGTTCATGGATAGGAAGATTAAACATCATTAAGATGTCTATCCTATCCAAATTGAGCTATAGATTTAATGCAATCCCAATAAAAATCACTACAGTATTTTTTACTGAATTGGAAAAACTAACCATGAAAATATTTGGAAGGGCAAGAGGCCATGAATAGCAAAAGACGTATTGAAAAAGGAAAATGAAATTGGAGGAATCACACTACCTGACTTTAAAACATACTTCAAAGCTACAGTGGTCAATACTGCATGGTATTGGCATAAGCATACACATACTGATCAATGGAACTGAATTGAGGGTTCTGATACAGATCCTTGCATTCACAGTCCCCTGATATTTGTCACGACCACCAAGCCCGTTCAACTGAGAGAGAATGCCCTCTTCAACAAATGGTGCTTGGAGACGTGGATATCTATATCCAAAAGAATGTGAGAGGAACACCATCTCACACCTTACACAAAAATTAACTCAAGATGGAACAAAAATCTAAATACAAGAGCCAAGACCATAAAGACCTTGGAAGAAAATGTAGGTAAGCATCTACAGGATCTTGTATAAGAAATGGTTTCATTAACTTCACACTTAAAGCATGAACAATGAAAGGAAAATAGATAAACAGGACCTCCTCAAAATTAAAATCTTTTGCAACTTAAAGGACTTTTTCAAGAAAGTTAAAAATTGTGTAACATATTGTTTGATTCAAAAAAATTTTATATATATCCACTACATTTAATTGAGAAATGTATATATTTATTCATGTGTTTACTTTTTAGTTTTTAATTGTTTATATTTTCAATTATTAAATGTACAAAAAAAAGTGAAAACACAGCTTACTCAATGGGAGAAAAGATTGGTAACTATGTTTCTGATAGGAGCCTAATATTCAGCATATATAAAGAAATCCACACTTCAAAAATATAAAGACAAACATACATTTAAAAAGTGGGCAAGTGATGTGAATAGACACTACTCCAAAGAAGAAATACAAATGGCATAACGACATGAAAAGATGCTCAACATCACTATCTATTATGGGAATGCAAATCAAAACTAAATGAGATATCATCTTGAACCCATTAGACTGGCAGCTTTAAAAAAAACAAACAAACAGAGGATACAAGTGTTGAAGACGATGCGGAGGAATGGGAACCCTCATCACTGCTGGTGGGAATGTAAAACAGTGCAGCCATTGTGAAGGCCAGTTTGGAGGTTCCTTAGAAAAATAACTATAGAACTGCTATATGATCCAGCATTTCCACTGCTGGATATATACCCAGAAGAGTTGAAAGCAAAGACACAAACAGATATGTGCACACCAATATTCACAGTGGCATTATTCACTATTACCAAAAGTTGGCATCAACCCAAATACCCCTCAACAGATAAATGGATAAACAAATTGTGGTATACACATACAATGGAATATTACTCAGCTGTAAGAAGGAATACAGTATTAATGCACGGGACAACATGAATGAATCTTGAGGACTAATGTTGCATGAAGCAAACCAGGCACTGAAGGACAAATATTACATGACCTCACTGATAAGAATTAAGCAAATTGACCAGACTCACAGAGCAAGTGTCTGAAAGATAGGTTACAGGAAATAGAAAGGGAGAAGAAGGTGGTAAGCCAACATCCATATGTGCAAAATCTATGATAAGTTGGAAATGTGTAGTTGTGCAGTGGAGGGGCATGACAGGGGTGCAATGATACTATTTGGTTGGGTGGTGCAGGCTTGTAAGGTGTTTAGGGTGGGGAGGGTGAGTTGGACTGTCCTTGGAAATGGGGGGAGCAGGTGAACATTGGGAATTGGTGTGTATCTGGTTAAAGCTACAATGTTGGGAGTGCTCTTTTGGCAATATGGCAAAGGAGGGTTATTGTTTAAGGGTGTTGGATTGGGGGGGATTTGGGACAGTGCTCACCTGAGTCAGGTTTCTAGGGAGTGTCTGAGTGTTCATCTTGTCATAGTGTGTTATATCAGTGGGTGGATTACCCCATAATGAGTGAGCGGCAAGTGGTTGACTCCCATCTTTGGGAGGCCTGCTATGTTATGAAATAGACGGGTAGAAGTCTCTTGAGAGTATGGGTGGTACCAAATAGAGGAACAAAGACAAATGTGTCAAGTCCTCAATGTTGTTACAAGTAACTATGACTCTTGTCCTTCAAAGAGTGAAGCCTGGTGGTTGCCATGGGTCCCAAGGGAGGGGGAGGGAGGAGTAGAATATATGGAACAGGAGGCATTTTGGGGATGATGGAAGTGTTCTGCATGATCTTGCAATGATGGATACAGGCCATGTTAAATTTCATCAAAAATTGTAAGTGTATGGACCAAAATGTAAACCATAATGTAAACTATTAACCCTGGTTAGTAGCTATGCTTTAATATTTGTACATCAGTTGTAACAAATGTACCATCCACATATAAAATATTATTAATAAGGGAAGGGGGGAAGGGGAAGGATGTTGCATATATGGGAGTCCCCTATATTCTGTATGTGACTATTTTGTAACCTAAAACTTCTTTGAAGATAAAATGAAAAAAGTAAGATACTGGGGGAATAAATGGAAGAAAAGGTCACTGTACTTACAGGACAACAGTTCGTAGAGTGAAGAAAGGCAAAATGTCAAAAAAAAATTAAAATATTTTTTCATTATTTTTATTATCCCAAATTTTTTACTTTTATTTTTTGTATTTAATTTTGATTTTTATAACTATCATTATCATTTCATTTTCTTATTAATTGTATTTGGTTATTTTATTGCCTTCATTTTTGAAGAGGTGTTGGATCACAGAAGTGTTACTGCTTTGTAACTGGTGCAGGGTATAAGTGATGGGGAATACAGGGGAAGAAGTTCACCAGGGCATACATATAAGAAAAATAAATGTCCTCAAATGTTCATTGGGAATTGTCACAGTGAGTGGAGATTCACATAGTAACCAAAGAATATTGAATTTCCAAACCGGGTAGCTCTACCACATTCTCTAATGGAACAGCAAGAATCCCCCAAGGACAGGGCAATATCTAGTGAATGAGGATGGTCCAATGATGGGTCTTTGATAGTGATGACTGTGCTTTTGAAACTACACTCTTGAAACTGAAACTTAGCATAGTATTATAGAGTGCCTGAGTTAACTCCTGAAAGCTTCCTTGTTGATCAAATGTGGCCTCTCTCTAAGTCAAACTCAGCATATAAATGCATTACTTTCCCCCCAGCATGAGACAGGGCTCCTGGGGATGAGCCTCCCAGGCACTAAGGGATTACTACCAAGCATCAACTAGCAATGCAACTGAAAAAGGACCTCAAATAAAATGGGGAAAATATAAAGACAAATGAGTTTATATGGCTAAGAGACTTCAAAGTGTGTTGAGAGGTCTTTCCAGAGATTATGTGTATGCATGTTTCAGCAGGATATCATTGACAGCCAAGTAGATACTACCCTAGTTAATGGTGCTCCAGAGGGCTCTGGAGACATCTAGACACTATAGTTCTTGGCAGATATCTCAGGAGTTTGGTGCCTTGCCAGGGGTCATACTTTGGAGTTTCTGCTCCCCAGTGTGACAGAGTTGAACTCAGTTGTGATTTCCCTACACATGGCTCTACTGTTCCTTCTATTTGAACTTATAATTAGTGCTAGAGTTGGTAGGTATATGTCCAAGAGACTTAATTCTTGGGGCTGTCCATGTGCCACCTGGGCC
>JAQZBX010101861.1:0-11222 GCA_029593785.1 Cabassous unicinctus
CCCCATGTTACACCTATTCTTCCCTCTCCCCTCAGAACCTCTGGTGGCCCCTGCCTTTACATCAATGATAACAGTTCTTTCATTGCTAGAATAACAATAAGTCTATAATAGTCTACTTTAGTCCATTGTTCATTCCCTAATCTTGATGATTTTGGGATGGTGATGCCCACTAATTGAGAGGGGGCTTAGGTCCCATGGGGCAGATGAATGGAACTATCTTGTTTGCAGTTGCAGACACTCTCTGTTCCTTGGGATGAGTGTTGTCCATCATCATCTCCTTGAACTAATGAGGTGTTTGTTTGTTTGTTTGTTTGTTTTAAAAGATTTATTTATTCCCCACACACACCCCTGTTGTTTTTCTTTTGCGCTCTCTGTCTACTCTCTCTGTCCATTCGCTGTAGGTTTTAAGAAGCTGTCAACCAAGACCTAAAGAGACATCGCAGCCAGATAATTCCAGTTCAGATTAAGTAGAAATACCACTTAAGCAGCCACTATGTTGCAGAGGGAAATGGAAGCCTGGAGTTGACTGTTTAGCCAAAAGGGAAAGGAAGAGGAAGAAAATAGAAGCTGATCCTGTCTTTATTTAAAAATCAGAATGGTATTTTCTGGAATTACTTTCCATTAGATGAGTACATTTCAAAATTTCTGGTTGGGAGAATAAATTCTTATTTGAACTTTTCGCACTGTGTGCTTCTTAGTGCCTTGCACAGATGCTCTCTTCAGGGAAGTGCTAGAATAGCAAGGTTCTAAACACTCGGCAGAGAGCTGGAGAAGTTCTGTCCAACCTCCAAGGCCAGGTTCAGAGTGAGTTTCTATATCTAACTGGTATGGCCAGAATTAATCAGGCTACAAATATAAATGGCCACAATACGTGATTAGCCCCGTGAGTATGGCAATTCATATTCATACTTGATATTCCAGACCCCCACTTGCTTAACCCACAAGAAGTCTGTTTCTTCCTGGGTTGCCCTTCTCCAAATATTTCTAAGAATGACCAGGATCAAATATGACCAAGACAGTCTTGGACCTCCTTTGCTACCATCTCAAACATCAGTTTGAGGTTAGGCCTCTGCTTCTGAGACCCAGATTCTAAGAATATGATAAACGTCCAAATAGCACTGCACTTTAAAGAGTGCAGAATCTCATGTGGCTTATGCCTTTACGGTATAAATGGGCACACCTTACTAGAATCACTGAGGAATAGTTACCACTCATTCTCAAATGTGTGGGCCCGCCTTGCCCTATCTAAAATGAGTATTACTGATGGGACTGTGTTAGGCATGTAAACAGAATAGCCAAAAAAAGGTTAAGAATCAGTCCTTTAGACAGAAGCACATGAAAAATAAGCACCCAGGGATAGCATTTCAAAATGCTAATTGATGTTTTCACCTCTAATATGTTATGTTACCCCTGAGCAGAATTCTGCCCTCAGATAAAGGACAATACAGCAGAGCACAGATAAGAAAAGCCAAATTCTTGCCTTTTGAGTTTCAAAAGCTAGGCCCCAGCATAAAACAGAAAACTTGGAAGAACTGTGAATAATCAGAGCAAAGTGCCATCGGGGTGTGTGGAGCGTTGAGAGGAGCAAATGGAGCTTAGACATAGGGGTTCCCTGAAGAAAGGTCCAGCTCCCGACCCCACCCCAGGGCCTCATCTTGGGGAGGTCTCTGCTAGAACCCTCAGGTAGATGCCTCTGTGGCCAGGTAGAGTGCACGGAAGCAGCAAGAGTCCAGCCCCACAACCAGCATAGGAAGCAGCGAGGTGTCCAGGCAGGCCCCAGATCGCTTCCAGGTTTCCTGCACCAGGGTGGGTGGTGCAGGTGAGCCAGGTGCCTGATAAGAGTAGAGAAGTGGAATTCCCTGCAGTGCTCTGTGGTGTGGCAGCGGCACATGGTTCCCATGCACCCAGCGTGCCACGGCCGTGAATAGGGACCTGGCAGATCTGGAGGGCTTTGCAGTTGGACACAGAATGAATATAACTTGCCCTACCTGGACCAGCAGCTGGAACTCAGCAAACACCACTACCAGGAGGAAACCCAGAGGATCAGAGGGCCCTCCAGGCCCCTTTTCCTCAATGTCTTTGAAGCCAGCAAGCCTGCCTGGAGTTTAAACAAAACCCCAGAGAAAAGGGGAAAGAAACCTTGAATTTCTTGATACTAAATTTCTACTATTCAGCAGAACAGGACGAAAGAAATAGAAACTAAGTTCCATTATAGAAAAATACAGAAAGTTAGGTTTCTTGTACACCAAATTTGTGATCTGAGATTCCTGATAACTACACAGGTAATTAGGAATTGGTTTACATTCTGTAAGCTAGATCTTCTGATAAGATTGTTGTGTTTTGTTTTGTTTTGTTTTGAGATACCAGGGCCAGAGATTGAAATGGAGACCTCCTCGTATGTGGGAAGCTGGCTCTCAACCACTGAGCCACATCAGCTCCCCTGAGTTGGTTTTTTTGTTTGTTTGCTGTTGTTTGTTTTTTGTTTGTTTGTTTTTAGGAGGCCCCAGGAACCAAACCCGGGACCTCCCATGTGGGAAGCAGCAGGCGCTCAACTGCTTGAGCCACATCTGCTCCCCTGATAAGGTTTTGAAATGGAAGGAGAAAGAAGTGTTTACCTTTCTTTTCCTGCTCAGAAAGAGCACAGACAAAAAAAAAGTGTTCTAAATTTTCTTAACATCTAACCAAAGTGTCATAAAATTTACCTTGGTGGTCTATGCTGCATTCTCAACAATGGTTGGTGGCCCTCCAAAGGGCCACAGTGCATAAACAGACATACAGTATATTTTGGTATTAAAATTTCATGGGGGGAAGCAATTAGGAGAAAAATAATGCCACAAAATACTCCATAGAGGGGCAATAATGAAAAAAATAACAAAAGTTGAGAAACACTTGTCCACTGTAATAAGGAAGCCTTGAGAACAGATTTAATGGTCCAAAAAATCATCAATTATTAAAAGGCCCTGTCTATGGCAATTACATTGAATAAGTATAGTTTAATTCACTATTCAGTCAAAAACCCAACAACCCATTTTCTTTTTCTTTTTCCAGAAGTGGGGGTGGCAGTGGTAAAAAAAATCTGTGCAAGGCTTTGTGGACATGATGTCAAAATCAAGTGAAAAATTCAGAGTTGTGTGGATGTCTGCCACATCCTGCCAAAAAGAAAAATCATTTGTCAGGTTTTTAATTAAGTGAATTAGCTGTGTTAATTCAACATAATTGCCATAGCTGAGCTATCCTTATTTAACCAGAATTAAGAGTGATACAATAAGAGATACACAGCAAGAGAGAAGCCAGAAGACAGATGAGACCCTCCTCAAGAGGTAGAACCTTATCTGTTGGGTCTCCCAGTTTTTTTAAATCCTTGATATTCTGATAAGAACAATTAAGTAGTGAGAAATGCTGGCAGAACAGGAGCAAACATCCTAATTTGTGAACAAGGCCAAAGAAGCTGCTGAGACAAAGAAAACCAAGGGCTTTGAGGTTTGTTTTTCAGGTCTGGAAGATTTACACATTGTCCCTGCTGGGTGAGGTCCATGTGGATGAAGTAAGGTGACAGGAGGACTGGGAAGTATCCAGAAGAAAATTACCACCTAGCCAAGGGACCTACAAGCAATAAATTTACTAAATATAGCATGTAGCTGGCTTAGATAAACAAGGGCAAAAAAACAATAGGCAGAAGGCCTGGAAAACGTACAGAGCATCGGGTACCAAAGCAATAGGTTATAGCAGAAAGAGAAAGCAGACTCAGGTGCAGATCCTTGCTCCCTCCCTTTCTAAATGAGTGTGCCCTTTACCAGATAGTCGGAATTCTGAGCTTCAAAACTCTCATTTGTAAAACCGGATTAATCCTTATTTGCAAGATTGTTTTGAGGATTAAATAAGAATACATGAACTGCAAAGCACCCAGTGCCTAAAATGTGTGCTCCACAAATGGGAAAGTCGATGAAGAGGGATGAAAGTTCAGAAGGATGGAACTGAGAAAGAGAAATTGATACTAGGCATGTGTGTGTATGTGTTTTCCCTATAAAATGTATCAAAGTTCACCTCAAAAAGGGCATTGAGAATATGGGTTAACATAGCTAAGGGGATGGGAAGGAAAAGTCTTAGATACAAGGGAAGATATAAGATATAAGGTATAAATTCCTGCTTCACCTGATATCACTAAAGAAGAGAACCAATCCCAGTAATAGCTATCAAATTAAGATCATTCCAGAAAAGATCAAAGGAATGGGTGACTTTTCAGTCTGATAAAATGGGGGTCAATTCTAATTCTCCTGTCTGCTAACGCAAATACCATGCAATGTGTTGGCTTAAACAATGGAAATTTATTGGCTCGTAATTTTGAGGTTAGGATAAGTCCAAAATCAAGGCGTCATCCAGGCAATGCTTTCTCCCAGAAGACTGGTGTTCTGGGGCTTGCTGCGACCAATCCTTGGTCTTTGACTTTTTTTGTCACATGGGGGCCTCTCCTGGCCTCTCCTTTCTCTGCCAGGTTCCACTGACTTTCAGCTTCTGGCTGCTTTCTCGTGCATTCTCTCTTTCTGACCTTCCCTATAAAGCAGGGGTTCTTAACCTTTTTTTGTTCCACAGACCTTTTGCCAGTCAGGTGAAAACCACAGACCCCTTCTCAGAATGTAACGGCAGATACTTTTATGACCCTCAACATCGGAGGTCAGAGAAAATAAAGATAAGTTGATTTTTTTCAATTCAAGCTCATAGACCTCCTGAAATCTTTCCACGGACCTCTTACGGGTCCATGGACCCCTGGTTTCTTAACTTTCAGTAATAGAATTAAAACTCATTCTGATTCAGCTCGGCCACACCTTAACTAAAGTTACCTCATCAAAAGGTCTTATTTATAAGAGTTCATACCCACAGGAATGGATTACGTTTAAGAACATGTTTTTCTGGGGTACATAGCTCCAAACCACCATACAGTTCCTGCAGAATTCTAAACGAGGAATTTATCTTGGGAGATGACATTTGAGCTGCTCTATAAAATACATCAGTGCAAAGTGTTGGGGTACAAGGGGAGCAAATGGCCTTGTTCAAAAGGAGTTTCACAGCACAGGGATGAACTGACAAAATGCCACTAATTAGAAATTGATGAATAGGTACCATATGATAAGATAAATGTGATCCAAGCCAAATCAGCTGGTGAAGTTAAACAGGGAATCACCCATCATTTTGTCCTTTTGTTAGAAACTATTCCTGTCAACAAGGCATGGGAGAGAAGGAAATCAAGTAACTGCATGTAAGATTTCTCTCATCTATGTCAGGGAGATATTTGATAACATGGAAATAGTTGGTAGGGGAAGGAAGAAGTGGGAAATGATATAGCAGGAAAATACACTCTCCAAAAATAAAGACAACATTAGCAACTCATAAGAAGGAGTCTCTGGGAAGCGGATATGGCTCAACCTGTTGGGTGCCCGCCTACCACATGGGAGTTAGCAGACAGGAGAACTAAGCAAGCCTCTAAAGAAGACAAGCAGATGCCACACCTGCCACAATGAGCAGATGCCTAAGCAAGCAGATGCCACAAGCCAGCAGATGCCACAGCCCACAGGGAGCGGATGTGGCGCAACCTGTTGGGCACTCGCCTCCCGTGGGGGAGGTCCTAGGTTCAGTTCCCGGTGCCTCCTGGAGAAGGCAAGCAAACAATGAGCAGACAGATGAGAGAACCATCTTGGGGGGGTGATAAATTTTTCAATAATAAATAAGTAAATCTTTAAAAAAAGAGGGAATCTCTGAGCGAAGACTTACCAAACAGTGCAAGTGCTATGAGAACCTACAATTTATTTTAAATTGGTAGATATATGAGAAGGGTCATGTAATGTATATGTCATAATCATCCATAAACAATGGTTAAGAAAACATGAAGCCTGAGAGTATTAAGAGCACATGATTAAAATTTAATTAAATATAGAGTGATGTTTCCTGCCAAAAGGAGATTTAGAACCTACTTAGATGCCCCAATAGACCAAAAATCGTTATTGCTGTAGACTAAGTCTAAAAGAGTAAGTATAGTAATTCATACAACATTTCAAAAATAACGAGTAGTATACTTTGGAGATTGGAACAGTTTCTCCATATCCAGTTTCAGAAATACAACAAAAGCATAGAGCAAAGCTTTTATTTTGAGCTTTTGATCTAACTTGTCTTTATAATTGAGTTTTACCCTAAAGCTGGTGCAATATTTGTGGGCCTAAATATAAAGGGAGAAAAAAGCAGGTTTGTCAGTCCTTTTACTTGCACTCCTGGGTCATCAGCAACACCCAGTTAATGAATTAGCATCAAAAGGATGATGGGAAGGCGGACGAAGCCACAACACATTGATTCCTTCTGAAATTCTGTTTTGCCTTTTGTGGCTTTCAATTTAAATTCCCATCTTTAACATGGTTGTATTATGGGTTTCTTATTCCCTGGGTGATGGTGTTTGTGTTCTTGAGAAGGAAAAACAAGCTAACCTAAATAAGTCCCAAATCCTCATGCAATATCGCGGGGCCTTTGTATATAACTCTCTGTAATGCCGGCAGCTATGCACTGGCCACGGGATCTCATTCCAGGCAGATACTCTGTGCCAGTGGTTTTTCGTGAAAGTTTTCATGAGCCTTTTGTTACATTTTGCTTCTGAAGTTGCTGCCATCCTTTTGAATAAGGGCCAAAAATGTACACATTAAAATTCAGATGCGTAAGAAAACCAGGAGTACCTTTTATTTTCTATAACTGACCACATCTTGCACGAGAGCACCCATTCCCCCTTAATAGCAAAAGCTTCCCAATTCTCTTTCTGTTTTAAGTTTTGGTGGGTTTAACTCTTTTGCATACTCAGTCAAATCAAAGTTTAAAAAAACCCTGTAAGGGCAGTTCTGCTTCCACTCTCCAGGCTTCTCCTAGCTGCTTTCTACTTTTCAGCATCCCAGTGCAGGAAAGAACTTAGATATCTTCATAGTTTTGGTGCAAGGCCCTAGGTTTGCATGTGGATAGCAGTTGAGGTGACTTGACCCACTTGTCCCTGGCAGGAAGCTCTGTCCTTACCACCTCCAGGATTACTTTATCTGTGAGCTCTTCTCGCAGAGGATTGCTCCCAGGGAGCTTGCCATCTTCCTTTGATGAGCAGGCCCCCACCTGAGCAATCAGGCCTTGTAGATCCCCTGCAGTCAGTTGTAATCACCACTCCTTCCTCAGCTTGTGAGCCTACCCTTCAGCCCTTGGCCATAAGGTCACGTCATCCCGTGTTGCAATCATTTCCCTGAGAAGCCCACTGCTCAGCATCTTTAGGCATCTTCCACATGCCCCACATGTGAGGCCCATGCAGGATCCACAGGCCGTGGGAAACCAGTGAGAGCTGCCTTGAGCCCTCTCTTGGCCTTTACATGCCGTATCTCCATTTCGGGTTTCTCCTGTTCCTTCCCAATATGAGCACAAATATGACCAGCCAGCAGAGCACTGGCCCTCTCTGCTTGTGGCTTCCCTCTCAGCTTACCTGACACCCTCTCCCCAAAGCCAAGGCCCAGGTTGGTGGATTCACTGAGTTCATGAGGGACCCAGTTAAGGTCTTCACTCTTGGCCCATGCCCTGTTCTCTCCCTCTTCTGAGTCCACCAGCATGAAGTACTCTCTACTCCCGCCCAGGAGAGCAGGAAGTGTATGTGACTTCCTCATGATGTATCCTGCTAGCACAGTCAAGTCGGCTATACTTTGTCCATTGGTTGACTCTAAAAGTTGAAAATATCTAAACAGCCTTTATATGAATATATCTTACAAGTGCATTTTTGTGTGGCCACATGGTATATTTAATTACATTTCCTTCTCAACGAGTGACTCAAAGGAGAATATTTTTAGTGTTGTGGCTAATGGATTCACTTTCATTACATTCCATCAGTTGTTTAAATTCATGTCATATTTTATTTTGCATAGTTTTGCATTTTCTAGTTTTAATTGATTGCCTTTTTGTCTTGTATTATTTTATTTTATTATGCCCTCATTTTTCCAAGTACCCAATATATTTTCTATTCGGAGTACCCTTTTTTTTCTAGGCCCTTCATCCTCCTACTCCCATCTGGACCAGTTTGTCTCCAGACCTACTGCACATTCAGTAACCATGGACCTCCCTTTACGCTCTCTTGGTTTGAATCTGTTTCCAGATCCCATATCTTCCTCTTTCTTTGTTTACACTCACATTTTGTTGGACTATGTCCTCCAGTAATTCTAGGAATAGATAGATGGGTGATAAAAGTTGAGTCTTTGTATGTCTGTAAGTGCCTTTACTCTATTAAAGCACTGCTATTCTTATTCCCATTACTATTGATGAGTAAATTTTCTGAGTGTAGAATTCTAGTACGAAAAATCATTTTTCTTTAAAATTTTGAAGGGTTGGTCTATTGTTTTCAAGCAGCCCATATTGCTGGTGTCAGTCTGATTATAATCTTTGTAGATGACCTTTCATTCTATCTAGAAGCTATTGGTATTATTTCCTAATCTTTGGGGTTCTACAGTTTTACACTGACAGGACTAGGTGCCCTCTATTTTCATTCATCCTGTTCAACATTTTAAGAGCTCTTTTAATCCAAAAATTCACATCTTTCAGCTTTGGGAAATCCTCTATTTCTGAGAACTACTTTTATGTTCTGGTCCCTTTTCATGGCCTCCTATTCTTAATTCCTATCTTGACTCTTTACAGGATATTAGTCAGAAACTGCTGTGTGTGTTGGGGGTAAAAGGAGTGTTTTGCTTTGTTTCCTAATTCTTCCCTGCATTACTTCTGATTTCTTTCTTTTTTTTTTTTTTAACACAGATGAATAAATATATACATTTCTCAAGTAAATGTACTAAATACATATAAAAAAAATTTTTAATCAACCAATATGTTACACAATGTATTTAGTTCATAGTAACGCATTCATACAGTATTTGTCCTTTTGTATCTGGCTTGCTTTGCTCAACATAATGTCCTCCAGGTTCATCCATATTGTCACATGCTTTACGACTTCATTTCTTCTTATAACTGCATAATATTCCATCATGTGACTAGACCACAGTTTGTTTATCCATTCGTCTGTTGATGGACACCTGGGTTGTTTCCAAGTTTTGGCAATGGTGAATAATGTTGCTATGAACATTGGTGTGCAGATGTCGGTTCGTGTCACTGCTCTCAGTTCTTCTGGGGATATACCCAGTAGTGGTATTGCCGGGTCACGTGGCAAGTCTATATTCAACTTCTTTAGGAACTGCCAAACAGTCCTCCACAGTGGCTGTACCATCCTGCATTCCCACCAATAGTGAATAAGTGTTCCTATCTCTCCACATCCTCTCCAACACTTGTAGTTCTCTGTCTTTTTAATAGTGTCCATTCTGATAGGTGTGAAATGATATCTCATTGTAGTTTTGATTTGCATTTCCCTTATCATGAGTTACGTTGAGCATTTCTTCATGTGCTTTTTTACCATTTGTATTTCTACTTTAGAGAAATATCTGTTCAAGGCTTTTGCCCATTTTTTAATTGGGTCGTTTGTCTTTTTATTGTTGAGTTGTAACATCTCTTTATATATCCTGGATATTAAACCCTTATCAGATATGTGATTTCCAAACATTTTTTTCCCATTGAATTGGCTGCCTTTTCACCCTTTTGACAAAGTCCTGTGAGGTGCAAAAGAGTTTAATTTTGAGGAGGTCCCATTTATCTGTTTTTCCTTTTGTTGCTTTGGGTGTAAGGTCCAAGAGACCACCACCTACTACAAGATTTTGAAGATGTTTCCCTACATTTTCTTCTAGTAGTTTTAAGGTCCTGGCTTTTATATTTAGATCTTTGATCCATTTTGAGTTGATTCTTGTAAAGGGGGTGAGATAGGGGTCCTCTTTTATTCTTTTGGTTATAGATATCCAGTTCTCCCAACAGCATTTGTTAAAGAGACTGTTTTTTCCCGTTAACATGGGCTTGGTAGGTTTGTCAAAAACCAGTTGACTGTATAGGTGAGGGTTTATTTTTGGGTTCTCAATTCTATTCCACTGGATGTCGTGTCTATCTTCATACCAGTACCATGCTGTTTTGACCACTGTAGCTTTGTAATATGTTTCAATGTCAGGCAGTGAAATTCCTCCCACGACACTCTTCCTTTTTAGAATGCTTTTGGCTATTCGGGTGCACTCACCCTTCCAGATAAATTTGGTAATTGCCTTCTCTAATTCTGTAATAAACTGTTGGGATTTTGATTGGTATTGCATTGAATCTGTAAATCAGTTTGGGCAAGATTGACATCTTCATGATATTTATTCTTCCAATCCATGAACATGGAATGTCTTTCCATTTGCTTCGGTCTTTTTAAATTTCTTTTAGCATTGTTTTGTAGTTTTCTGCATTTAGGTCCTGTACTTCTTTGGTTAAATTAACTCCTAGGTATTTGAGTCTTTTTGTTGCTATTGAAAATGGAATTTCCCCCCTAATTTCCTCCTCAAGTTGTTCAGTACTAGTGTACAAAAACATTACTGATTTTTGCGTGTTGATCTTGTATCCTGCCACTTTGCTGAACTCATTTATTAGTTCAAGTAGCTTTGTCCTGGGTACTTCAGGATTTTTTAAGTACAGGATCATGTCATCCGCAAACAGTGAGAGTTTTACTTCCTCTTTTCCTATGTGGATACCTTTAATTTTTTCTTGTCTAATTGCCCTAGCTAGAACTTCTAGTACAATGTTGAATAACAATGGTGACAGTGGGCATCCTTGTCTTGTTCCCAATCTTAGAGGGAAAGCTTTCAACCTTTCCCCATTGAGTATGATGTTGGCTGTGGGTTTTTCATATATGCCTTTTATCATATTGAGGAATTTTCCTTTTATTCCTATCTTTTGAAGTGTTATCAAAAAAGGATGCTGGATTTTGTCGAATGCCTTTTCTGCATTGATTGAGATGATCATGTGTTTTTTTTTCCTTCAATTTGTTAATGTGGTGTATTACATTGATTGATTTTCTTATGTTGAACCAGCCTTGCATACCAGGAATAAATCCCACTTGGTCATGATGTATAAGTCTTTTGATATGCTGTTAGATTCGATTTGCAAGTATTTTGTTGAGAATTTTTGCATCTATGTTCATTAGAGAGATTGGTCTGTAATTTTCTTTTCTTGTGGAATCTTTATCTGGTTTTGGTATTAGGGTGATGTTGGCTTCATAAAATGTGTTGTAATTTTCCCTCCTCTTCAGTTTTTTAGGAGAGTTTAAACAG
>JAQZBX010101862.1:0-11219 GCA_029593785.1 Cabassous unicinctus
CTTACATAGTAGTCATATAACAGGCTCCAAAACTTGTTTACTACCTGTACTCAGATGGGTCTGAAAGGACACACTGCACCTCAAGAAACTCTCCTTTCTTGAACTTAAAGGAACATAAGCCATAAACAGAGACAGTCTTTGGAAGGTCCTCAGCTCACCAATAATTTGGATAGTGTTGTGGGTTGAATTTTGTTTCCAAAAAGTCATGTTCAAGTCCTAACCCTGGTCCTGTGAATGTGACCTTATTTGGAAATATGTTCTTTTAAGTTGGTTTTACTTAGCATGAAGCCAAACTGGATTGGATTGGGCTCTAATCCAAATTACTGGTATCTTTATAAGAAGGAAATAATTGGATACAGATAGATTCAAAGAAGACACCATGCGATAACTGAATTAGGAATTGAAGGCCAATGATTTGTGGCATAGCACAAGTGGCTAGAAGTAGGACAGGAAGGATTTTCCCCTACAAACTTCAGATTATAGCCTCCAGAACAGTAATACAGCATATTTATATTGTGTTAAGCCATCAAATTTGATATGTTATTACAAAAGCCATAGGAATCCTTTCATGGATCCATTCATGGATCCCAGAAAAGCCTAATTCCTGCTTTCTCTGAAAACACCAGTGAGATTTGAATTCAGTGAAAATTTTTTTGCTACATCCAAGTAAATAATATGCTGAATTTTGTCAATATAGCAGCACAATGAGGGTTTTGCAGAAGGGTTGAGCTCACAGCAAATTCTTGCCCAGAAATCAGATTTCTTGAGAATCACCTAGAGGTGCTATCCTGAGGCCTGTGTCACTGATTCCTGGTTTCTGGACTGAGATCCCTGAAGTCAGTTTGAGCAGAAAGCTCATCATAACTCCATCTCCTCACCCCTATTAGCTTCAGTCTGACAAGAAGCAAATTGGAGATCACAGCAGAAAATTCACTTTTGAGTTTTATAGTAGATGCCCAGAAATAGTTCTCTGATCATCATTGTTATTAGTGTTATCATCACTCTGGAAATCTTATGTGGAAACTTATGTGAGCCTTCACCTCTAGCCACCACAGTTGCACAAGTGACATCTGCTCAGGTCTGTCTTTGACATGCCACACCTGTGTGTTGGTGCAGCTCAATGCCATCAACCTCAGTGTACCCCATAACATTGACCAATTTAGATACCGTTCTTCTTGAAAATCCCTTTTTTACCTCATTAATTTAGGAACACAGCCTTGAATGCAGCATGCTATAACCAGGCTATTCCGTATTAGTTAAGAGAGATACATAAATAACTATGCCTGAAAGTAGGTCATAGGAAAATCAACAGAAGTACAATGAGCCAGAATAAAAGGGCAAATCAGGACCACCTCTTTAAGAGCAGAAAATGTGGGCTGACCTTCTCTGGGAAAAGGGAGAGAAAAGGACTGCACACAATATTCAGAATCAGGTTCCCCATCACTTTTCTGGTGGTCACATAGGTTTACTCAAATATTTAAGTGAGGTACCATTAGAGGTTACCAGTGATAAAAATGCTGGAGGAAGTAAGTATCTTGACCATGTTGGTGGGGTGCATGTTGTAGAGAAGGGAGTATGCATCTGGTGACTGATTATTTCACTGTAAAATGTAGAGATTATGAACTGAGAATTGAATGTGAACTAATAAAATGTTGAATACAGATATTTAAAGTTAATGCAGGATCATTGTTAAAGTCATGAAAAATGAAGCATGAACTCTAAAGAGAAACACAGCAATTATCAGAAGGTCAGTGTGTTTCCCAAAATTCTGAACCCACTGAATTAACAAACCAACCTTCTCCTCTATGTCTTCTTTATTAAAGGCACCTGTAAGACTAGTAACTTCTCTTTTAATGACCTTCTCATTGCTTTATCAGTTTAGGAAAATCCTCCCAAAGGAGTCGAACATTTTTAGTCACAACAACAGTCCCATTTAAATCCTTTTTTTATATTGTTTTAGAAAGTGAGAACTCTACCCCTGAGAGAAAATGTCCCCTTTGTACCCTGCCTCTGACCTGGGGCTCTGCCCTGTGCTTGGTGGGCCCAGAGTGCCCCCTGCAGCCTATGCCCTGCCCTCAATGGAAGTTCTGGTTTGTGTCACAAGGCAAACCCCTTGTAGTGCATCTAGCTCAGTTTTACCTGGCTGTGCCTTTCACTTCAGACTCATCTTTAGAGATACCAAACACTGGTGATACAGCTCCTGACATAATGAACTGTCCTTAGTAAACCAGAGGCAGACCACATGCAGGATTTCATGAAATCATCAGTTTCCCCTTTCCTGGAGCCTGCCAGATGTTCTGACACAGTCTGACACATAGTGAATCCAGAGACATTTGGGGTCTTTGGGGGTGTATTTCATCCCTTTTGGGATCCTCAAGTTGAAGGTTACATCAGAGAGCAACTGCACAAACAGAACCATGGGACTCAAAGTCCACACAAACATCTTGTATCCCCACAGTACACAGACATGCACACACAAAATTACATACAAACACACACATACCCACACCTGATAGAAAACACAAGCATACACATGATGTATCTGAATTTTGAGAAATGGACCCCAAATTTGTCCTTCTCCCCTGTGTCCAGCACATGAGAACTGACCCCCTGCTGACCCTAGGTAAGTAGAACAAAAGCAAACATGAGGAATCTGAGACTAGTGTAGTGTGTGCATGTCGGGTTTGCCTGTCCCTGCATTGCCTCAGAGCCCTGCACATGTTCAGGTGAGAGAAACCAGGCCTACCTGTGAGGGGTCAGAAACACATGGCTGATCCATGCTCAGTCAGTGCAGCCAACACTGACCCTCCCTGGACACCCTGTACATATAGCAGAAGAAGTTATGTTGTCTGCATAACATAATGAGTTTATTGACCATATTGCAATTATAAGTGAGAGGATAAAATTTTGTAGCTACTTCATTAAAATGAGGAACAACTCTGTCTCAACACTGCTCTCAGTAAGGCTCAGCTCCAAGTGACTTTCATACCTTCTTGTCTCAATTACTATTTCAGAATCTTTGAAAGAATAATATTGACCTAAATTTGTTATACATTCTTTTATTTACAGGAAAGACTTTGATTAAATATCCCCACCAGACAGAATATTGAGTGAAACTTGAAGAGTCTCACAAAGGAAATGCAATGGTATTTTCCAAAGTTTGAGGGCTGATAATTGTCAACCAAGGTGTCATTATCCAAGTAATCTGGTCTATCTATGGTGTGTCCACACATGCACAGCTACATGCAAATACACATGAACATGTATATACACAGAGCTACACAACACATGTTTCTCAAATCTGCATGTAAAAATAAGGTTGTGCCCAAGGAAATATAGTTGATCCTTTAACTACAAAAATAACCAAACAAAATAATGAAAAGTAACTAAAAAATTTTAAAAACACTTTCAAAACTACTGCAAAGGGAAAGCTACATTTAGTTACTGAGCCACAATACACATCCATAATATTTAAGTGATAATCCTGTAACACATAGTTTTGTCACGGCAATATTATATAAAATGCGGACTTTAGCAGTACCTCAAACACCATTGGCACACTGAATGCAAAATAAACATGGGATTTAACTATTGTTTAAGGCATAGTTTGTCTTCCCTCTTTAGTAAATAAAAGTCAAATAACAGATGATGGAGGGAAATACTCATGGGCTGCCATATGTGTCAAATGTTGTTCACACACATCATATACATTTGAACTGTATGTTAGATGATTCTCCAGAACAGTTTCTCCTCATTAGTGGTCTGATTTTTAAAATCTTCCCTTGCTTATGTACAAGTATATTTGGAGGAATGGCAAAGTTCTATATTAAAATGATGGTTCAGCAATTGTGAAAGGGATATGAAATTTGAGAATTTACTCTATTGTAATATTGCATATAGAGTCATAATGATGCTTGTACTACTATCTTTAGTGTAAAAAGGTTTTTTTGTAGAATTTGTTGAAAAGTTATTTTTAAATCTTGATGGAAAAATGCCCATATATTTACCAATTTCACCTTTGTAGTTATAAATGCAGTTATAGGTTCTCAAAGACTCCTCCATGATTCCCAGAGTTTTATTTACAATAATTATTATTTTTGTAGGTAAAATAGAGCAAATGCCAGGCAAAAGTCATTTCTTAATTAGATTTTATTGCAATTATAGGAGAGAGGATAAAAATTTGTAGGTACTTCATTAAAATGAGGAAAGGAAATTGACATTTATTTAAAATGAGAAATAGTTTTACAGAAAAAACATAAAAATTCAGTGTTCTCCTATGTCCCCATATTGTTGACACATTGCATTAGTATGGTACATTTTTACAGTTGATGAAAGAATATTAAAATTTTGCTATAGTCTACATGAAATGATTTTTTCCTATATTAACTCTATTAACATCTTGTCTTAGTGTTTTACATTTGTTTAATTCATAAAATAGTATTTTATACTTGCACTACTAACCATACTCCATTGTTTACAGTAGGTTCAGTGTGTTATGCAATCCTATGTTTTATCTTTTAATTTTAATTTTAGTAAAATGAATACAAAATTTCTTCTTTCAACCACATTCACATATATGATTAAGTGCTGTTAATTATACTCAAAATAAATTGCTACCATCAACACCATCTATTTCCAAAACTTTACAATAAACCTAAATAGAAATTCTTGCAAATTAAGGATTAACTCCACCTTCTCTACATACAACACAGTCCCTGGGAACATATAATCTAGATTTAAACTTTATGAGTTTGGTTACATTAATAATTTCCTATCAGTGAGCTCATACAAAATGTCTCCTTTTGTGACTGGCTTATTTCACAGCATAATTTCTTTAAGGTACATCCATGTTGTGAAATGAATCAGGACTTCATTCCTTTTTAAAGATAAATAATATTCTATCATATATATATACCATATTTTACCTATCCAGCCATCAGATTATGGACACTTTTGTTGCTTCCATCTTTTTGCAATTATGAATAATGATGCTATGAACATCAGTGTACAAATATCTGGTTAATTCCCTTAATTCAATTATTTTGGGTATATACCTACCAGAGGGATTGCCAAGTCACAGAGTTATTCTATACTTAGTTTTCTGAGAAGCTGCCCAAATGTATTTCACAGCAGCTGAAACATTTTACACTGCCACCAGCAATGAATAAGTGTTCCTATTTCTCCTCATCCTCTCCAAGACTTGTAATTTTCTTTTTTTAAATAGTAGCTATTCTGTGTGTTGTGAAATGGTATTTCATGGTTTTGATTTGCATTTTCACAATAGCTAGTGACATGGATCATAATTTCATCTGTTTCTTAGGCATCTGTATATCCTCTTTGAGAAATATTTATTCAAGTCTTTGTCCATTTTTTAAATTTGGTTCCTTGAATTTTTATTACTGAGTTGTAAGATTCTAGATATTATACCTTTATCATATATATGGTTTCTAAATATTTTTCCCATGAACTGGGTTGTCTTTTCACTTTAATGATAAAGTCCTTTGATTCACAAATATTTTCAATTTTGATTAGGTCCCATTTATCTGTTTTTTTATTTGTTTTGTTGCTTGTTCTTTGTGTGTAAAATTTAAGAAACCATTTTCTAATACAAGACCCTGAATTTACTTATAAGAGTTATATATTCCTGGATCTTATATTTAGGTTTCTGATCCATTTTGATGTAGTTATTTTTTCAAAATATGGTTTGATATTGTGGACATCTTCATTCATTTGCATATGAATATCCAGTTTTCCCTGAAACACCTAGAAAAAAACTTTGCATATTTATTTACATGAACTAGTATGGTTATAGAAAGGGTTTTCAATATCAGAATTAGTCTGCATGAATATTTGGAATTTTAAGGTTATCTGATTAATGACTGATTTTCTTGCAGAAACATTTCAAATTTATTGGTTCACCAGTATTTTACCTAAGTGTCTCCTTCTCTGAGCCTTGAACCAAATCTCTTATTTTTTCAAACATAGTGGGAAAAACAAAAACATTATTGCAGTTCTTATTTGCCTATTCATGTTTAGAAGTGACCATGAATTGAATTTTGTAGATCTTCATCTAATTTCTTTGCCTATAATCTTTGAATCATTTTTTCAAATGGGTAATATATTATAAACACCAATTATCTGTTGGCTAATTGGGGAATTTTTCTGCAAGTCTATCAGATAACTTTAATTTTGATATTTATATTAAAACATGCTAAAATCCAATTATGTTTTTTATATCAAGTATATGTATAAATTAAAATGATCCAACACATACCCTTAATTTTTACTACTTTATTTAAATTCTTTCTGTGGAACAAATCCCTCCCAATTATCTTCACAACCTAAATAATATTTTCAGTTTATCTATTGACTCTACTGAACAATATAAGAGAATGCAGCTCACTTTCAGCCAGCACCACTTTTTGAAGAGTCTATTCTTTCCCAATTTGGTGGACTTGGAAGCCTTGTAAAAAATCAATTAGCCATAGATGTGAAGGTATATTTCTGAACTCTCAATTCCATTCCATCACTCAACACATCTATGGTTGGGCAAGTTTCCTGGTGTTTTGACCATGATAACTTTGTAATAAGCCTTAAAGCCAGGATGTCTGAATAATACAAATCAAGCCTTCTTGTTCAAGATAGTTTATCTCTTTTGGGCCCCTTGCCATTCCAGATAAATTTGATAATTGTTTTTTTTTCAATGTCTGCAAAATAGGCTGTTGAAATTTTGATTGGGATTGTGTTGTATTAGCCAGTAATTTGGGCGTAGTATTTATATCTTAACAATATTTAGTACTCCAAATCATGAACACTTAATGTCTTTGTTTTTGTTTAGATAATCTTTGATTTCTTTTTTATCTTTTTTTTTTTAGTTTTCTGTGTACATGTACTTTGCATGTTTGGTTTAATTTATTCCTAGATATTTGATTTATTTACTTGCTCTCATAAATGGATTTTTTAATTTATTTCCTCTTTGAGTTGTGCATTGTTTATTGAATAGAAACACTACTGAAGTCTGCATATTGATGTTGTATTCAACTGCTTTGGCAAATTTTTCAATAATACTATTAGATTTGTTGTAGATTTTTGGGACTTTTGCTATATAGTATCACATCAACTGTAACTAGTGAAAGTTTTATTTCTTCCTTTCCTATGTGGATGCATTTTATATCTTTCACTTGCCTAACTTGTCTGATTAGGTCCTCCAGTACATTGCTGAATAACAGTGGTGACAGTGGCATTTTTATCTTTTTCCATATCTTGGAAGATTTCAGTCTTTCATATTTAGTATGATGTTAGTTTTGTTTTTTTTTGAATATGTCCTTTATCATGTTGAGGAAGTCTCTTACAATTCTTAGTATTCCAAGTATTCTTATCAAGAAAGGATGTTGGATTTTGTCAAATGAGTTTTAAGTGTCAAATGAGAAGATCATGTGTTTTTTCCCTTCATTTTGTTAATGTAGTGTATTCCATTAATTGATTTTCTTATGTTGAACCACACTTGCCTACCCGCTTGAAAATGGTGTAAAATTATTTTAATGTTCTGTTGGATTCAATTTGCAAGTATTTTTGAGGAACTTTCCATATTCATAAGATAAGATGATTTTCACTTTCATTTTCTTGTAGCATCTTTATTTGACTTTGGTACTAGAATGATGTTGTCTTCATATAATGAGTAAGGTAATGTTCTTTCCAGTTCAATTTTTTGGAAGAGTTTCAGCAGGATTGGTATTAAATCTTTTTTGAAATGATGGCTAGAATTCATCTGTGAAACATCTGGTCTTTGGGTTTACTTTTTTGGGAAATTTATGATGACTAAATCAATCTATGCATATGTAATTTTTTTTTGAGATCTTCTGTTTCTTCTAGATTCAGGGTAGGTGTTTTAGGTTTTCTAGGAATTTGCCCTTTTCATCTATGTTGTCTAATTTCTTAAAATACAATTGTTCATATTCTCCTCTTACAATATTTTTAGCTCTGTGGGATCAATAGCAATGCTTGGCACTACCTTTAGAAGAATAAATGTGCAATATCATATAAAGTTTGAACTATTTTTAATATGGACCACTTATTTAAATATGTGTATTCATGTAAAACTATGTAGGTGTCAGTTGTGCAAAAGAGAACATCATGAAATCTTTCAATTTATACCTGCAGGTAAAATCACTACATAGGAAAAATTGTGTTGCTCTTCTTTGCTTATGAAAGAGTCCCATAATGAGATTTTTAGTAAATATATGCATAGAGGCATTCATTTTGTAAATATGTGTACTCTCTCTAACCATCATGATCATCCATGATTCATACTAATAATATCCAGGTCAGGAGTGGTTAAAATTTTTTTGTGGCCTGGTCTTCAGAAACCAAGATCTATAAAAAATCTTACCCACAGTGTAGCTTGAGAACTGTCAACTGAAAAAAAATCCTAGAAGATGAAGTTCAATGTTGCATATCCAATTAATGTCAAATTCCTCAATACTTTTGTTAAGACTATTTCATGTATGGTCCCAGGGCTATTCTCGAGGTTAAGTGTGTTCTGAGTCCTTCCCCTTGAGGTCTGATCTGGAAACTCTTCTAGGAATCAGTGCCAATCCCTGAGAATATGGGATGAGTCTCATCAGTCTTGAGATTGATTAATACAATCAGGAGAAGATGCACCTGCCTTACCCTCACTTATATCACAATTGGGACAGAGTACATTGAGTTAGCAAACACTGATGAGGCGCCTGTGTATTAAATTATGTGGCATCCACAGAGGTTGACATATAGTTAAGTTTAGCCAAAACACGTAAAAACACCAACACTAATTCCCATTAAATAACATATACTCACTACCATAAACACTAACACAATCACACACTAACACATTCAGAAACACACAGTAACAACCACAACCTAACACAAATGGTAAGATTCACAGACACTAATATACCCAAATTAACATACATTTACTCACACATTAATAAACACACATGCACACACAGACATGCACCCCATCACCTGCAGAATAACAGACATATCTACCCACACACTAATGGACACACATCAAAACATGTGAATATACATAAAATATCTTACATGATGTACACATAAGTACAAAATAACATACACATCATCACACATACTTAAATTAGGATCTGCAAATATATTTTCTTTTGTTTTTTTAAGATTTATTTATTTATTTATTTATCCCCCCCTTGCTGCTTGTGTTTGTGTGTCCATTCGCTGTGTGCTTTTTCTGTGTCTGCTTATCTCCCCATTGCTGTGAGGTCCCGCTGCATCAGCCCACCGCGCTGCACGGGCCGGCTGCCCTCACAAGGAGGCCCTGGGAAGTGAACCTGGGGCCTCCCACATGGCAAACAGGAGCTCCATGGATTGAGCCACACCTGCTTCCCTGCAAATATATTTGTACATATTAGAAAGGGACAGTCTGTTGGAAAGATATTTTCTCTTTCTTCTAAGAAGAGGAAACACTAGGCTAATTCAAGAAACTCCTACTCAAGCTCCCTCTGCACCTGTTTATCAAGATGGTCTCAGTGATTCATGGATCTTGTGCTCTCCCTACATGTCAGCCCCCATTTGGGCCAACCACAAGGGGCATTTGTACCTGAGATCCCACTTTCTCAGTGATTCTTACACAGTTATGCATGGCTTTGTCCAAGGCAGTCACGGAGCTCAGCTGAAACAGGAACTGGTTCTTGGCAGGTTTCTCTAATGGATAATCTGCTCCAGTAGAAATGGTTGGTGTATGCAGTACAACTGACACCTGGGGATTTATGGATTCAATCTCAGCAGGGAAATGAGCTTTGCTGAAGAATCTACTGATATTTCAGGTGAGCAAAAGGGTCTTTGAGGGTTTCACCTGGCCTGATGTGGGCACCTGCTGCTCTAAGATAGCAGATCTGTGGACAATGTCAAACACAGTAAGGTATTTGAACCCTCACCAATCAGCTCCTTTACCACAAATCCCTAAGACATTTACAGAGCATTGCTGACATCAAGAAAAGTAAGAACCCCAAGGTTTCCAAGTCCATAAGATGACCTTGTCCCTGAGATCACACCCAGTTCACACAGAAGAGAAGTACAAGTTTTCCCATTCTGCACTGGTTTAACCCTGTAAGCATGGGCTGTCATTTGCATGTGAGAGGGACCTTGTTTCTAAGCCATGGGAAATTGTTCCCTATGGACTCACAAGGACATCTACCTGCAATCTGTGTGCACCAGTCTAACAGAGGCCTTCTACTTCAGAAGGTGTCATTTCCATAGTTATTAATTATATACTTCCAAATTACAAAAATTACTATGTAACAGACAGTCATCTTCAGAGGCATAGGTGGATCATGTATGTGGTTATGAAAAATGATTTAAACATCAAGCACACACAAACACACCCACTCACACACATATTCAAACACACATACTTACTGTACAAGAGAAAAGAGGATGGGACACTGAGTTCCTGGGGGCAACTGAATAACTGGTCTTCAAAGGGAATGCATTAAGCTGAATAAGTAGTCCAAAAGAAATCTATATTCTTAAATAAGAGATGAGTGTTGCCTTATATGGCATGAGGGATTTTGCAAATGTGATTAAGCTAACAATTTTGAGATCCGATTGTATTGGATTTTGCAGTGGGCCCTATATGTAATGACAAGTGTCCTTATATGAGGAAGAGAGGGATATTAGATTACAAGATAATAACAAACCAACATAACCACTGAATTAGGACATTACACAACTGGTTTTCAAGATGGGTGAAGTGTCCATGAATGAGGGAATTGAAGGAATGCTGCTAAAGAAGCTGAAAAAGAAACACATCTTCTCCAAGAATCTCTAGATAGAGGGAATACATCCCTATCAAAACCTAAATTTTGGCCCAGTGAATCTTATTTCAGACTTAAGACCAGAATTATAATAAATGAGAATATGTGTTGTCTAATAACTTTTAATTGAAGTTTATCTTTCATACGTGAACATCCATAAACAATAAATGTATTGTATGTAAATAGTAAACTTACAAAACAAATATGCATATCACCCCACCACCATCACCCCACACCATTGCAAAACAACTGAGTAAAACAATGAAAGAGCATCATCAAAACACCAACAACTATATTCAATATCTTATATTTTGTGTATATCCCCCACCCACACAGTTAGTAACACCCTGTATAGTATTATGCATTTGTTATATGAGGAGGAAATGGATATTA
>JAQZBX010101863.1:0-11222 GCA_029593785.1 Cabassous unicinctus
CTTCCCTGTTTATTGTTTTAAAGGCTACCTGAGCATTTAGCTACTTTACATTTAGCCGTGAAAGAGATAATTTCAAGTATAGAATGGTGTACTTCAAAATTAATCTAGCTTTGTTCTTTAGCTCATAGAACTTCATAGCTGAAAGGAATGCTAGAGTCTAGTTTGTTCATCTTACAGAGATGCCATTGATATGTGGAGAGGCCATGCAAGCCAAAAGAGGACACCATATTTTCTGACTCCAAGTAAGTGCTATTTATGCAGTATCACACAGCTTCTTTATTAGAGCAAGTTAATATGATAAAGTTATGTGAAGAAAAGTTACTATAACAGAAGAAATGAAGCTGAGTACAGGGATTCTGCCCCCAAGGAACCCAGAGTAAAGACCTTGAAGCTCACCTGGGGAGAGGGAGTCCCATGAATAGTTTTAATTTTAATTTAATCTTATAAAAATTAAAAATATAAAACAATAAAAGAACTATAAGGATGTTTAAATGATATTTGAATGGTTGACAAAAGTCTTGCAGATTTACTAAAGATATCATAAAAATATTAGAAAAACAAACATTTTTGGTTGGCTTTATTTTTCGATATAAATACATAATTGAGAAAGAGTGTTGGCCTAATGGAGTTGGTAAATAATGCCCATCTTTAAGTATGTGAGATAAAACTTTATAACATAAATTTCACACATTTAATTATAGTATTCCTTTTTAGGTATGTTGACATACCTTAACAGTCATTTCTGTTTTTTCTCATTGTCCTAATTGAGTCTCAGGCAGGCATGTCTTCTTAGAAGAAGTCAAATATATTAAACACCATTAAAACAAAATGACATAGATCTATAAATACTGATCTAGAGACTTGTCTATGAAATTGTATGTTTTCTATTGCTATCATAACAAATTGCCACAAACTTGATGGCTTAAAAGAACACAAATTTATTATCTTTCAGTTCTTGAGAGGTTATAAGTCTGGCATGGGTCCTACTGGACTAAAATCAAGATGTCAGCAGGGCTGTGTTCTTTTATGGAAGTGCTAGGGGCGAATCCATTTCTTTGTTCTTTCAAACTTCTAGAGGTTGCTCACATTCCTTGGCTCATAATCCCCTCCCTCAATCTTCAAAGCCAGAAACATAGCATCTCTCTGATTCTTACCTCTTTCTCTGATTCTTTCCTGCCTCCCTTTTCAACTTTTAGATTACATTGAACCCACCTGGATAACTAGGAAACTCTCCCTATCTTAAGGTCAGTTGATTAGCAATCTTAATTGCCAGGTTCTGAGGATTAAGATGTTGACATCATTGAGGGACCACTATTCTGTCTACCATAAATAGTAAGTAAAAAAGAGAAGTTGTAAAAGTTTGCGGGATTATAATCCCATTTTTGTGTGTGTTTTAAAGTGTTGGTGATATATAATATGGAGTAAGGTATATTCCACTTTAAGAAAACTCTATATTCAAAAATCTGACACTAAAAGAAAATAAACATTGATTGCCTTATTCACTTTACCAAAAGAGTCAACATTTTTAAAAAAAACTATCAGGCAGTAGGACAAAATTCAGTTTACAGACATTCAATTGTGTGACATGAGGTATGCTTGTGTACTTTCATGTCCTCCAGAGTTCTGTGGCTTCTGCTTTGATATTGTTTAGTTTTAATCAAGGGTAACTCTCTGATCTCTGACAGACAAGCACAGATTAGAGCTGGATACAGAATTGTTCTGTGCACCATGATCTGTACATTTTATTAAAAGTTAATGGTGAAAAAATATGTAAAAAGAAAACAAACAAAAGTTAATGGTGGAGAGTGGGTGTCGCTCAGTGATTGAGCGCCTGCTTCACATGTATGGGGTCCTGGTGTTCAATCGCCGGTACCTCTTAAAAAAATAAGAAATAAAACAAATTAGGCCCTTAAAAAAAAAGTTAATTATTGTCATGCACAAAACATAGTAGCACTTAATAATTGTATTTGTTGAATTAATAGTATTTATTAAATTTATTCAGATTTATCTTTTGCTTACATAGTACCCTTCATCCAACTTTGAATGACTGGAAATCTTTCTATAATAAGCATTAGATAGAAAGTAATTTCCTCCAGATATGCAGATGGAAAACGGTAAGAATTTGCACACAACCTGGAGTAAACAGATGGGTCTTAAATCACTCCTGCTGGTATGGGCTCTTTCCAGAGCACAGTGATACCATAGCCTGTTGCAGAACAATCACAAATATGGCCCCAGTATCTTTATGATTAACACCAATTAGAAGACCTCATTGCCATTATTTTCATGTGTTTTGATGACATTAAAAATTTGAGTTTCCGAGTTGAAATGCATTGACCATTTCTGTCTGTTTGTTTATTTTTCCATCTCTTAACTTTATTAAACATTGGGTTTCTAAACTGATAGGTCATGATATTTGTACATAATTTTCATTCAGCTCTTTTCTTTTAAATGGTGGATTTAAAAACAATAATTTTTAAAACAAAACTTTTCTTTCAGCCTTTTGGAGTACGAGACATGTTGTTCTTTATTTGAAGTTGGTTTGAGGAATATATGACAAGCTCTAATAAATGGAAAACTTTTTATTTTAATAATGTAATTTTTTGTGCATTACTGAAAAATGTAAGTTAAACTTGAATCTGAGACATTGCTGAAGAGATATTAGGAATTTTCAGTTATCTAATATTTAAGTGTTCATGTGTTCCTGGAGCATTTAAAAAGTAACCTTAATGTGCATGTAATAAAAACTCAACGAGTTTTCAGATCAAACTTCCTTCTTTATGAAAACAAAAAAGCTGTTCCTGCCAAAGCACAGCTTAATTGTAGGTAGTCTTTTCTTCCTCTGACATTGCTTTTGACTGTGAACAAATAATTTCTCTTGTTGCCTGCCAACAAGCTCAGTGGGTAGACTCCGTCTAGATATTTGACTTTGGCAGGCAGGATATGAAATTCTTCCAATAGTTTCTCTGCATACTTATTGCCCAGTGAATGTGCATTTGTTAGAGGGCTGGCATCCTCCCACCCCCTTTTTTAAGCTGAGGGACAAAATAGCAAAATATTCTTTCACTGCTCTTTGTGCTTACCTTGTGATTTACCACTTAGGTCTTGGCATACTGTTTATGAGGGAATAATTTGGTGATGGAGTACCCCCACTGACCGATGGACTCAAAGAAGAGAAGGTAAAACCATTTCTTTTCCCTCTCCTATTCCTTTTAGGAAGATATAATTCCACGTTTGTGTAGTTTTTGTCAGTTTAATTTTCTTGTCAGTGATTGTTAAGTGGGGAAGGACAGTTGTAGTTGACTGTTAAGAGAAAGATTAAAATAATGTTGATTAGTGATAAGCTTTGTTGCTAGTTTCTCATGTTTATAAGTGGCACAGAATATATTCATTTCATCATTTTAAAACTCTTATAACTATTATTTCTCACAATTAATTTCAGGTTTTTAGAAGTAGCCTTACTAATTGTAATCATAATCCATCCTTAGAAAACTAGTCATGGATAATATTTTTTGAAAGGGTTAAATTTGTGGCTTCTCCCATAACACCATGGCTATGCCCAATTATAATTTAAAGTAATATTATTTAACAAAAGTAGAGAAGGTCTTAGGTGTTATCAAATAATGAAAACCAAAAAAGTTGCTGTGCCTCATTAAAATATTGGTGTCGATGTTCTAAAAAAAAGAAAAAGAAGAAGAAAGTGCCACCATTGGGGAAACATTGGAAAACTACTGTATCAAAGAAAGCCTGCTATCTTAACTTGCCCTTTTCTTAGAAGGGAGGCAGTTAAGATATAATCAGTATTATGCAACTTTGTGTTTTATGTTCCTTAAACCAAGAATCGTTAGAAGAGTAGATTTCTTGAACTAGAACATGGGTAAAGCATGCGGAATTTTACTGGTACCTGTTACATATTTGACCCTTAAGTTTTTAAATAGCAATTACCAGAACTTAAACTCAATTTAAAGTAAGATCCTTAGGCTTCCTATCTTTCTCATCAAATACTTTTTACCAATTGTAAACTGAAATTTTAAAAATAAGACTTCAACTTGAGTCATATTACAAGTTTAATATCGAAGCAAGGGATTAATGTATTGAGAAGTTAAAATCTTGAAATTTTATGCTGCTAAATCAGGAAACTTCCAGATTAGTTCAGGTTTTGTTTGCTTCTTAGAAATAAGTAAATTGTGGATTTAGCCTTTTATAAATAGTTGTTTGTCTCTGCTCCTGTGTCACAACCAAAAAAATCCTGAATTGCAGAAACAAGCTATTTTTCTTGACATTTGTAGTTCAACAGAGGCCGAAGGATCCAAAGAAAGAGGCCTGGTCCATGTCTGGCAGGCAGGATCCTGTTCTGTGACACCAGAGAGATTGCCAGGCTGGGGAGGAAAGACTGTTCTTCAGGCAGCCCTTGGAATGAAACATGGAGTTCTTCTGACTGAAGGTATTGAAAAGAATGGCTTAACAAATACTAACTGAAACCCTAACAAATGCCTACGTGTGTAAGATCAGGTAAAATAGTTACCGCATACCAGGTTTTTAATGAACTGGGCTAGAGCTTATATCCTTTTTGTGTTTAAAATATGTTCATACTCCCTTTATCAGAAAATCAGATAGGTTCTTAACTTTAAGATATATCATAACTAGAATAAAAGGGAGAATTATAGTTTTAAAATTTTGTAGTAATAAATACATGAAAAATTAACTTTTTACAAAAATTACCTATTCAGAGACTTTTGCTATAGCCTTGGTTCATTAAATGTATCAGAATAATAATGTTAATAATAGCTAACATTTATTGAACAATTATGTGTGCTAGGCACTGTACTAAGTATTTCACATGTGTTTTCTCATTCAATCTTCACAACCACCTTCTGAGGTAGCTACTGTTACCCATATTCCACAGATGAGGAAACTACAGCTCAGGGAGGCTAAATTATTTTCCCAAGCACACAACTATTACAATGTCAGAGTCAGGCTTGGAACCCATATAGTCTTACTTCAAAGCCTACTTTTTAAATCACTTCTCTACTGTCTCATTACAGTTTTTCTCAGGCATAAATAGCAACTCACAAAAGAATATAAGAAAATCTATAAAGCTGTAAGATATAGAAACATATGCTGTAACTTACATAACGAGTTGCCTTTAATCTTTTTTTAAAGCAGTTATATTGAAATATATTCATATACCATACAATCTATCCAAAGTGTGCAATCAGTGGCTTTTAGTATAATCACAATGTTGTGCATTCATCACCACAAAAAATTCTAGAACAATTTCATTACTTCAAAAAGAAAAACTCCATACCACATAGCAGTCACCTCTCAACTCCTCTATCCTTTTCCAGCCCTACATAACCACTAATATAATTCCATCTTTATAAATTGATTTGTATTTACATTTTATATAAACGGAATCATACAATATGTAGTACTTTGTATCTGGTTTCTTTCACTTAGCAATAATGGTTTTTTTTCCCCCCTGATAGTAACATCTTGTAACATTTACATACATTTGTTCAGTTTCAAAGAAAAACAGTCTTATATATGCAATATTACCCATATTCATATTTCACAGGTTTTACTATGCTATTCAGTCCAATGTTAGCTTTCTTTCTAAATATATACATGACCTTAGACGTTCCCTTTCAACCACTGTCATATACATATAATAGCACTGCTAGTTACAAACACTCTGTTGTGCTTTTACCTTTTCTATTCATTTCCAAAGATTAAGAACTTTTTTACCAATTCTGTACAGATTAACCCTCAGCTTTCTATTCTCTAACCTCATTCTATTTTCTGGTGACCTATATTCTAATTATTAATTCCGTGAGTTTACACCAATATATTTAGTTCATAACAGTGCAGTCATATAGTATTTGTCCTTTTGTGTCTGGCTTGCTTCACTCAACATAATGTCCTCCAGGTTCATCCATGTTGTCGTATGCTTCACAACTTCATTTCTTCTTAAAGCTGTATAATATTCCATTGTGTGAGTACACCACAGTTTATATATCCATTTATCAGTAGATGGACACCTGGGCTGTTTCTATCTTTTGAGTTGCCTTTAATCTTGATGGCAGTTTAGCAACTTGATTTGGATCATGACTGCCATTGGCTTAGTTTATAAATTTCTGCTTTATAAGCATTTATTAAGTATTCAATAGTGCTTTGGTCTTTTTCCTTCTAGGAACTAAGGGAAGACAAACTCTAGGAATCAAAGCTTAAATATGGCCTTGGTTGTTTTATGGCGTAAACATGGGATTCTTTCTAACCTTTTTTTTTTTAATCATTTCATTTTATTATAACAATATATATAGTTATATTAGGTGAGAATTTGAAAAAAGCCTTATTTTTAAAATGTGTACTATATTCAATATCTGCCCTATGGTCTTCAAGATGTGTAGTTCTCAAGCATATATAAGTGGAATTCTGTTGTTGTTTTTGTTTTGTTAGCCCTTCAATAAGATATTTGGAACTACTTCATGAACATGATCTCTTTAAAATCTAGAATCATACCTAAAAGACAGTGAAATGAGGGAAAACTTTAAAAATATAAAGAGCCTGTCATTGTTCATGTTTAAGCAGTGCCCTGGTTTTAAGTGTTAAAGTTAGGAAAAATCTCATCTCATGCAAGTGTGTAGTTTGAAATGACACAAAGACTTCCCATGCGATGTTTTCCAGATGAGGAAATGGTACTGATTGAACACTAGAAGTTTTCAAGCTTGTTTGTCTCTATTCAGTTTGATCAGTAGCACATAATTCAATGAGAATACTTCAGTGATTCACTATTTTTGATGTACTCGAAGTTAGCAACAACAAAGAAAGGTCTAAAATCCATTTCTTTGCAATAATGTTATCTCTAGTAGAATAATATCAATTGAAAGAGTTTGTCAACTGTTGCAAGTGTATTGTTTTATCATTTGGGGGGAAAAAAAGCTTAAAAGATCTTAACCAGTGAGCTTATTTTCTCAGTATTTTTTATCCAAAACTTGAAACTCCCTAATAAATGCACGTATCTTCCATCTGGCCATTAATGTGTTCTTCCTTAAATAGATGTTGCGATGGAGTTAATTTAAGTATATAAATATATCTGCAAGTATAATAGGCAAAAGATAACATCTGCATTTATTTATTTGAGAAGTGATAGGTTTTACAGAAAAATCATGCAGAAAATAGAGTTCCCATATGCCCCCTCTATTATTAATACCTTGCATTAGTGTGGTGCATTTGTTACAATTGATGAAAGAATATTATTACATTTGTACTATTAAGTCTGCATTTTTTTTGACCATCAACTAATTTGCTGCCCTGTGAGAAAAATATAGTACTTATTTCTTCATTAACTTGAAAAAATGGATAAGTCTCTGGTCATAAGAGTTCCACCTTTCTTCTATATGGAAAAGAAGGGACAGTGGACTTGGTTCAGTTTTTTTTCAAAACCCACCAACAGGTCTCTGCTCCGTTTGCATTTTTCAGCCAGAATAGATTATGAGCGCATGCACCTGAACTCCTGCAATACTACGGTAAAATTAAGACTTGGCAGTATAGCTAGACACAAGGTAATTATCAATTCAAGCCCACAAATTTGCTGCTATAAACAACTTGCTGGTGTACCAAATCACTGGTGCCTGTCATTTTAATTCTAAAGCTAGCCAGTCACTCCAATAGCTTCATTGGTTTTTGCTTTGTTTTGTTGTGATGACTTGCTATTTAAACACATCTCACCTCAAAAAGGCTATCTTGGGGAGCAGATGTAGCTCAAGTGGTTGAGCACCTGCTTCCCAATGTACGAGGTCCCAGCTTCGATCCCTGGTGCCTCCTAAAGGCAAACAAGTGGATAGACGAACAAATGGAAAAAGCAGCTCTCATTAGGGAGTGGATATAGTTCAGTGGTTGGGCACCTGCTTCTCATGTACAAGGTCTTGAGTTCAGTCCCTGATACCGACTTAAAAAAAAAAAGACTTTTGAGCACAAGGTTAATAACCATAACATTAAAAAATTTTATATATGGTACCAAACATGAAGAGCCATATCTTACTAACAGTGGAGTTTTCTGTATATCCTGGAGGCATAAAACCAATTTCTTAGTTTTATCCAAAATGAGTCTATATTTTTATGCTTTTGCATAATTTTCTGCTGCTCTGATTTGTTCAACAGTAGTTGTAGATATTAGCAAATGTGCCTATTTTATCTCCTGCTTATTTATATATATTATTTATTTATTTAATTTTAATTTTAAATTTTTTTAGGAGGCACCAGGGATTGAACCTGGGACCTTGTACATGGGAAGCAGGCACTCAACCACTGAGATACACCCGCTCCCTCTTCTGCTTATTTTATCTTATCATGATCATTATTTTGTCTTAGAGTGCTTGGAATTTGGTTCTGTAATAGACTGTGATGGTAGCTATTAGTAGTGGATTGATGCTAGGAATTTATAGGATAAGGTTAAAGGAAGAATTGCCACCTGCCAATTTTTAGACAGTCTCACTATAATTCAGAATGTTAATACCTATTTGTTAAAAGATGAATAAACATGAATATTGTATGCTTGAACCAAATCTCTATAACTGTGCTTCTGAAAATTGAAAAAAAACTTGTATTGTTAAATTTAGATGGAACTAAACATGTGCTGATAAAATTTCAAGTTAATTCACTAACGTTCTTCTTTTGATTTTTTTAACCTTCAGATGGTGAGGTCTACAGCTTTGGGACCCTTCCCTGGAGAAGTGAACCAGCAGAGATTTGTCCGAGTAACCCCATTCTAGAAAATGCCCTGGTTGGGCAATATGTTGTTACTGTGGCAACCGGAAGTTTCCACAATGGAGCAGTAACAGAAAGTGGCATGATATATATGTGGGGAGAGAATTCTGCTGGCCAATGTGCAGTAGCTAACCAGCAGTATGTGCCCGAACCGACTCTTGTCAGCATTTCTGATTCTGAGGCCAGTCCTTTGTTGGCAGTCAGGATTTTGCAGTTGGCATGTGGCGAGGAGCACACTCTGGCATTGTCAATAAGCAGAGAGATTTGGGCATGGGGTACCGGTTGTCAGTTGGGTCTCATTACCACTACATTTCCAGTGACAAAGCCACAAAAAATAGAACATCTTGCTGGACGAGTAGTGCTACAGGTTGCCTGTGGTGCATTCCACAGCTTAGCACTGGTACAGTGCCTCCCTTCCCAGGATCTGAAGCCAGTCCCAGAAAGATGCAACCAGTGCAGCCAGCTCTTAATTACTATGACTGACAAAGAAGACCATGTGATTATATCAGACAGCCATTGCTGTCCGTTAGGTGTGACACTGTCAGAATCACAAGGAGAAAACCACGCCAGCACTGCCATCACCCCCTCCACTCTTGAAACCCTTGATAGTCAGGGAGAAGTATTTGAGAATACTCTCGTAGAAGAAAGTAATCTGCTTGTTGCTACTGAACTGAATGTTGGAAATGTTCACACCATGAGTGGCAATGCCATTTCCTCCCAAGAAGACATGGGAACAACTGAAATTTCTTCTGCCAGAATTATACCATCATATCCTGACACCCAGGCAGTAAATGAATACTTACGGAAATTGTCAGATCATTCAGTAAGAGAGCATGCTGAGAACGGTGAAAAGCCAATGTCATCACAGGTACTTGCTAAATTTTATAATATAAAGGTTTTTCTGGAGTAAACCATATGAGCTTTTCTTTAGAAACTTTAAAATGCTTAAGGCTTGGTAACTTGTCTTTATTTTTTGAGTTTGACTATATGTAATTCTGTTTTATCATGCAAGCTTAGATAAGGAAAGAACTTGTATTAATTCAAATTCACTCTTTATGTTCAAGTACTGGCCCTTTATGATTTTGAAAGATGTCCTGCTGGGCTGGTTTTGTTAGTATCAAAATCCTACTTTTTTCTTCCTAAAACTGTCCCCATGGCTAAGGTACTGAATTTTGCTGGTCTTCTCAATAGTATAATCTACCTATATGCTCACGAAGATTCTTCTGACTTGTATTTATACCACTCTTTGGAGTTCTGTGGAGAAAAGACGTTTCCTTCTTTATCAGGGAAGGTTGCTGTATAGGCAGATCTCTCAATTTTAGTTAAATTTTTAAAAAAAATTACTAGTATTACTTACTGTTTGAATTTCTTTTGGGTGTACCTGTGGCCTTATTGGGCTATTTGGGGGGAGATGGGTAGTATTTCTTTATCTTATTTAAATTACATTCATTTTGAAAACTTTTGGTAAAATGGAGGAAAAACAACTATTTGCCAATAGCATACACAAAGTTCTCCCTTCTTAAATTGCTAAAAGAATAATTTCTATTTTTCACTCTTAGTGTAGCCTTTTGACTTTGCTTTTATTAAAACTCTAAGACAATGAAACAAAACAAATAAATAGTCTAATCATAAGGGAACTGTTCCTATGTTTTTTTTCAGGTTTTTGAAAACACATAGCCTCCTAATTCTTTATTCCTGTTGTTACTCTCTGTCAGAATGAGAACATGGCTTAAAGTTTTTATAGAAATAATCTTTATTTCACAATCTACTCTCTGAACCTTATGGATATTTGATTTTTTTAAAAATTAAGACTAAGCTGTTTTGAAAGGGTATTATAAAAATCTAAACCAAACAAAGATAAGTAATTTCACAGGAATGTATGTAGAAAATTCTTAGACTTGAACATGGTTATAAAAATGTTTGAGACTTTTTAAAAAAAGTCTTAAAAGACATCACTTCAATTTATTAATTTAGAAGTTAAAAGTTTATTGTACACAGTTTACTTTATTAGATTGCCATCATTGAAACTGTATTTCCTTTGAATTTATTTTGTTAAACATTTAGTTCTTGTTACGTTTGCTCCTTTTGGTGGTATGTGTGTTTATATTAAATTTAATTCAATTTGTAAATAATGTCTCTATCACACAGCTAATTCATTAGGAATTTACATTGTTTAGGGTAAGCTTTTTCTCTTCTTGCCAGATATTACTGAAAGCATATCTCACTTTTGTGAAATAAACCAAAATATTTGGCAATGAAGCATTTTACCTCACTATTGAATTTTATTATTGGTAGACTGGGACTTCTAAAATTGTCTCTCTCATCAAAATTGCTAGTCATGCATTCTTAAATAAAATTAAAAGGAAGGAGCTATTTAGAAGAATAATTTAATGTTTATATGAGGGAGAATTTTGTGAGTTTCCTAGCAAATGTTAAGAACCCTCTCAAATAAA
>JAQZBX010101864.1:0-11218 GCA_029593785.1 Cabassous unicinctus
CAACAGCCAGTGAACCCCTTTCACTAGAAGAAAAATGCGGTCTTTGATTAATCTTTAGCCTGAAATATTAAAATTCTAGTTTTAATAAGCTGTTAGGAATAGCTTTTAAAGGAGTCCTTCTCTACCCATTCCCCTGCCCATGTCAAAGGTCAGAAGGAATAAACCATATTTTTTACAAAACACTTGATGGACCCTTTCTCCCTTCCCAAAGTCTACCAAATTCTGATCTCAAAAAGTGGGGTGGTATGGGGGAGGGGGCTTGCAAATATGACAGCAAGATTTGTACCTTCACAAATAAAAATTACAATTTAGCTGGGTAACTTGTAGAAGCTTGTTAGGTCAAAGTGACTCACTTGCGTAGATGAAGTTATTTTTAGAGATGTAATTTGTACTGTTTAGAAAAGAATAAAGAGATGGTAAAAGGCTAGATCACTCATTATAGTTTACAGAGCTCATGAACCCAGCATCCATGCAAAAGATGACTAAGCAGGGGGTCGGTTGGTACTTTCTCTTAGAATTTTACAGACATGAGTCATCCACTTTAGTCTGCAGACACAGCATCAAGGTACCTGTGACTCAGCTCCCATTTAGGAAGAGCACTAGAATTCAATTCTGATACACTTCTGTAGTTAAGTAGTGAGGAAATTACATACCAAAGCAAAATATGCCTTTGTACCACGCAGCTATCAGATGCTTTTAGCAAGGAGTGATTTAGCTTCATCTTGCCCTTTGAAAGAATCTATTTGTGATCCATGTTGGGTGAGAGGCCCATTCAGTTTGCTGCTGCACATTGCTGTGCCACCTCCTTCATGTTTGCTTTGCTAACCCAAGTGCATGGTAGTCCTCGATAGAAATCTCAGCCACAGCCTTTCTGCATGAAGGTATTTGGCCTTGAGCCCACTTCCTCTAACCAAATGTGTATGTGTGTTAGTAAATACACACATGGACATATATGCATATATATATAAATCTTTAATTTAAAATATTAAAATTGTTGTTTTTTAAGCTGGCAGAAATAGCTTTCAAAGGCTACCTCCCTTCCACACTCCATCCATGTCAGAGGTTAGAAGAAATGCAATTGTGTTTTCTGAAAGTATTTTCTTTTGGTTTTTTAAAAACTGTGCACACAAAGACACATATGCACTTGTGTGTATACACATTGATAAGCATTATCTCCACAGTAAGCAGACTTATCAAAGCAAGTGGCTTGTTCTCTCTGCAGGGCTGTGGCTTTGTTCTCAGGCATGGGCATCAGCTGGCCAAGTGGCCCTCGAGGTTCAGCCTCATGAGGACCTCCCTTTCACCTTTAGCACACGCTGATTGCACAGCTGTTCAGAATTAACCTCTCTGAACATAACCTGTCCTCTCAAATATACAGAAAACATTCTTTTGCAGTTTGCTGGCATATCAAATCGATTATTCATAACCAATTAAATTTTTTTTTCATCAAAGACACATGAACATGGTTAAAAATACTAATACTCCATAAAGCTATCGTGAAGCACCTTGCCCTCCCCCCCCACACACACACAACCACCTTTCACCAGTGCTGTTGTCCCGTGTTCACCTGTCTGTTTCATTTCTCACCTGCTATGTCTGCAGCACTATTACGAAGAACGTTAGGGCATGCAGAGGTTGAAAGCTTGGTCTTGTGGTCATAGAGAAAAGCCTAGCCTATATCTTCAAGTTCAGCCAGTAAACATCTCAGTATCTACTGCAGACAAGCCCATGTTAGGCCCTGCAGTCACAGAAATGGGTAATTGACACTCAAGGAGTTTGCAGTCAGGTGGGGGACAGAAGTGTACACACTAATACAAATACTGTGCAAAGTGTTTTAATGCAGGTGTATAAAAGGGTCATGGGATTACAAAAGCAGAGGCAGCTTTCACCATCTGAGGAGTTTTGTAGAAATATTCTTAGAGCTGGGTCTCTAAGTGTGAATAGAAATTAGCTCGGTAGTATGCTTATGGACTGATGTAGTAGATTCTCTGAAATTATTCTGGGAATAATTCAGAAGTCTGAATTTTTCGGATATATGAGTCAAGGAGCAATGAAAGATGAGGCAGGAAAGAAATGTGCTTGATTAGGAAGAGCCTTGTATGTGAAAAGATCCCAATATATCCTGTGACTATATGGGGAGCCTTAGAGGGATTTTAAACAGGGACATAACATCTCAATTACACTCTAAATCTGATGGCAGAATGGAGGATGAATTCAAGTGGGAAGAAGCCAGGAGTAAGGAAACCACTTGGGAAAACTAGTTCAGGCAAGAGAATATGAGTTACCAGAACAGTAGGAGTAGGGAAGGAGAAGAGAGAGATTCTAGAAATACTAAAGCTGTAGAATCAGCAAGACTTTAGAAGGTGAAGGAGAGGGAGGAATTGCAAATTGCTGTGTAATTCCTAGCTGGGATAGCTGAGTAAGTAGTGGAAATTTAAGAAGAGGACCAGAATTAAGGGAAAGAATGAGTTTGAACATTCTGAGCATGAGGTGATTATGTGATAAGCAGGTGGAGATATTCAGTAAGTAGCCAGTAATAGAAGACCAAAGCTTAGAGGACCAGTCCTGACACAGATTTGGGGGGATCCACGCAGAGGTGGCAGTTGAAGACATTGGGACTAGTGGAATTCCCACAGGACAAATCTGTAGTGTGAGAGGACTGAAAACAACTCTGGGAAGGTCAGCATTTGATGGTGGGCAAGAGAAGATCCCTGGATGGAGACTGAAAAGCAGCAGGAGAGAGAACCAGGAAAGAGAGAGAGAGAAGCCAGGAAGGCAAGAGAGGACTGGAGTTAAGAAGGCAGGAATGTCAAGTGAAATGAGAATGAAAAGCATTTGCCTTGGTAATTAATGGTCATTGTGCTCATTGATGGATGTAGTAAAAGAAATATCCAAACATTAGGATAGGTGGGAGCCTGGCACTAATGAGTTACAGAATTAATTGACAGTGAAGAAGCTGAGCCAACCCCTTTTAAGAACTGGGGGGATTAAGGGAAGAGAGAGTGGGCAGTAGCTTGAAGGGGCCTGGTCTAGA
Organism: Cabassous unicinctus; assembly: GCA_029593785.1. NCBI lineage: Eukaryota > Metazoa > Chordata > Mammalia > Cingulata > Chlamyphoridae > Cabassous > Cabassous unicinctus. The sequence continues at coordinate 3,035 of JAQZBX010101864.1, forward strand.
GGAGTGTTTTTTGTGATGAGAGATTATTGAGCATGAGAAGGAGTCAGTGGAGGAGAGATTGAAATTTAGAGGGAAAAAGAGAGAATAATTAAAAGAGCAAAATCCTAGTAGTGTCTTATGTGGAACTTGGAACACAAGTCAAGAATAAGTCTTGGTCAAGAGGGAATTCAGGCTCCTGTGAGATAGAAGGAAAGGATGTGGACAGACATTGATCAGTAAGAGGTGTGGGGAGGGAGGAAGGTCCAGGAAATGGAGAGATTTGCCCTTGAGTGTGCATTTTCACCAGGAAGTTGGAAGCAGAGTTCTTTCCTGAGAATAAGAGCTTCAGGGATGGAATTGGGGGTTTTAAAAAGACGGGACATTTTGTAATAGTAACCAGAGCCGGCACAGCAAACCAAGGGATTGTCCTAGCTCCAAAGTTCATCAGGTGCACCTCGAGGTGCCTGACCGGGGGCCTCACAGCAGTGCTCAAAGTGTGGTCCACCGAATGCTGGTTATTTCCTGACTATGAAGAGACACCTACAGAAATTGGGAGTAAACATTTAGAAACTTTTAAAGCCATTTGGCATTGCTGTGACATCCAAGCACATAATCATTTTTCTAGTCATTCAGTTTTGTTTTTTTTATCCAAGTATCAGCTCGTGACAGATTAGAAATTAAAAACAAACAAAACTGGCCCTTGGCCTGGGAGAGCTTGCGAAGCACAGCTCTAGAGCATTTCCGCGTCAGCCCAAGGCCCTGACACAGACACATTCCACTCCTAAGATTGGGGCAGTGGCTCATCATCCTGGCTCTGGTCCTGCGGTCCCAGTCACCAGCTCAGCCTGTCCAAACACAGTATTTCTTGGCCATATAGTTCAGCTCCTCCTGAGCAAAACATGGAAGACAGTGGAACACTCAGCCATGGCCACAGAGTGGCCTGCCAGAGCATTGTCTCCAAGCCACTGTGGAGTTTGCCCTTTGCTTTCTCTGCAACTACCAGGTGAATGAGCAGCTTGGGAGGTGAGGGGTGTCCCTCACTGGAGATTTAGTCAGCCAGAAACCTCAGGGCAATGCAGCAGTGGTGCATATCAGCCAAGCAAGGCATCAGTTTGCTTTGATTATCTTCTAACTTAAAATTGCACATTATGAAACAAAGGAAAAGAAAATAAAACCTGAGCAGTGGCTAGTCTCTCTCCCTCTGAACCCCAGTAGCATTGAACGCTTCCTCCTGTTTAGTATTTCTCACACTAGATTGTGATTATTCTGTTTCCTGATGCCTCCTGATGATGAGCTGTTCAGAGCACAGTCCATCGTTCGTTCATCTCAAAATCCCCTACCCTTAGCGCAGGAGTTAGGGCAGACAGAGCAACTCAAGGGCTTTTTTAATGCATGTACAAACTCACATACACTGTTCTTATTTGACTTGTGACGATAATTTGATCCAACTACGTAATCATAACAGACTTTTAAATAGTTAAAATCCCATGGATCATTCTGTGCTCTACTAAAAGTTGCTTTGCCTCTCACTTATTTAAGAGCCCCATGGTCAAGAATGCTTATAGTCAGCTTCTTTGAGTTTCAGACAAGCAGTGCTCCGCTTTTTGTACAAGTGTCAAACTGCCCTCCTCCTTAACCAAATACATACATACACATTTGCATATTTATAGATATATGTGGGTGTACTTATTGGTAAAGCATTCCTTTGGACCCGGATTTCCCACACCTCTCCTCCTGATCCATGCTGGTCCCTGCTCAAGCACTTCTTTGCTAAGGCAGAGTTCACTTGAATTTTTCTATGAGCTAAGGTGGAGCAGGTGACTTAGTAAGTTGAACATTTAAAGAACCAAACCTGTTTTTCCACAGAACCAGTGAATAATATACCTAAAATGAACCGTTTGGCCTACAGAAACAAATAGACTTTCATCCCGGCAAGTACTGGTAAAGGGTCATGAGTAAGGTGGGGCCGGTGAGAATAGCTGTCTCATTATTAGAGCAGCAGGCAGGCTGAATGAGAAGGGGTTAACGTTGAGTCCATATCAGGATCTGCTGAGGTGTAACCAGGTTTAAGCTTCTTTATTTAAAGCCCTTTGGAACTCTCTTTTTTATTTCTAATCTGCTTCTTTTCATCTGTCTTTAAATGCTCTGTGTACATGAACTTCAACCTCTGTATTCAAACCTGAGTCTTCTACCCTAAACCTGAGGGGCTGTGCCATACCCTCTTCCGAGGGAAAGGCTAGATAAGCCTCCGCTGGAGCTGGCTCCACCAGCTTTCAAGAGTTTATACTTTTATCCATGAGATCTTGTTTAGTCCCTATGGGCTAGAACAAGGGGTAGAGTTAGGGTGATTAAGCTGGAAATCAATGTGTAGGACAGATAGAAAAGGAATTCTTGGAGGCAGAGAGAGATTACTGAAGTACTTCACCTGTGACTTGAGAAGTATGTGGAGCTGGACTGAAATGGTGGATGCAGGAACCCTAACACAGTTGTATTTGTATTTAACCAAAAGTATATTCAGCTATATAAAATAGGTTGATATTAAACAATAAAACTTTCTTGCTATGCAGCAAGAGACCAGGAATCTGCCCAAGTTGCCCCTGCAGACTGTGCCCTCTGCACCCTCTCCTCTCTTATGACATAGAAAACCATGATGTTTTTCAGCAAAGCCAGTGAAACCCAGGCTCCTTCTCTCTCTGGTGTTCACAGCTCTAAAGGAGGTGAAGGTGCAAGAGGTGACTGACATCTCATGCGCTGTGGCCTGAGGGGTGAGGGAGAGGTGGTTTCTGCTCTCAGAGCGCCCCACTTAGATGAGGAAGACGGTTCCCACTATTGAGGGAGTGTCCATCTTGAGGAACCAAGACTGAACACACAGCACACACAGCCAGCCACAAGGCAAAAGGACAAGGTGCTGTGGGTGACTGCAGTGGGGCACCTGGGGTGGGGTGGGGGCACTCACTGACCGAGGAGGAGGTTGGCCAGGGTTACCACTGCCAGGGCAGGCTGAGGTGGCTTCAGTAATTAGCAGGAGCCTTATAGGGGAGGTACCTTGAGATTCCTCCTCTCTCAGCCCCCCTAGAAAAGAAAAATAACAGCTTGAAGCTTCTGTTGCTCCATGGCAGATGTAAATGTGTGGCACCCAGCCCCACCAGTCCCATCTGGGCAGGACAGTGCCTTGAGGACTGAGCTGTGCACACGTTGTGATCTGCAGCATTGAGCCATTATAGAGATGGAAACAGCAGAATGAAAAGAATCAAAGGTGACTCAGGTTTGGAGCACGGCAGAGTATTTGATCCTTCTGTTACCAAAGGGAATCTGTAATCTGATATGTAGGTGAATAGGGAGCAAGCTATGGTTTTTATTTCAGATGTGTGATAGGAGTCTTCCCTGGTCAATAACAGAACATCCAAATGGCATCAGAACCACTAGGTTAGAATCTGAAGACCTGAGTTCAAGGTCTACCTCTGTCACATAACTGTAATTCTAAACAAGCCACTTTCTGTTGCTGAGTTTCAGTGTTCTTGTCTGTAAATGGGCCAACATGCCCACCTTGAAGGTTACACGGATGACCAAATGAAGCAATATATGTGAAATCGTGTTTCAGCTATAAAGCTGGTATTAAGATAGTCACTCTGGTGAGCACAGGTGAGCAGTCAGGGGTGATTTTGAAGTCATCAGAGGGTGTTGATAGGTGGGACTTTCTAATGGAGGAGAGCTGAGAGCCAAGCCTGCAGGGTGAACCAGTCCTTCGGCTGAGCTTTGGGTTAAGGGCCTGCAGTGGAGAAATGGAGGCAGTAAAAGGAAGGGGAATAGCAGATCAATAGTGTAATGGAAACCATAGGAGAAGAACAGATATGGGCAACAGTGTCAAACACCATTCAGGCCCCATAGATAAGACCAGAAAGTGATTTCCCAATGAGAAGGAAGAAAATAAGGAAATTGAAACATCAAGAATGAAAATCCTTACAAGTCTGAGATCATTGTGCTCTTGACCGTAATTTGGTCTGAAAGATAAACACATCATATCCCTCCTCTGTCGGTTATGATTGTGCATGTCAGTCTTTCAGACTTTTGTGAGCTTTCTTGATCAATGGCCAGAGAACTTGGTTGGTTGCTTGCTTACTTCCTTGTAGCAACCCCTGGCTGAGATGGTTAGAGGAGCCTAAATGCCCCTGAGTAGAAGCTTCTTCCAGAATGTCAGAAATAAGCAGTAAATCTAACTTGTAGCACTTTAGGTGGAAAGAGCATGGGCCCAGGAGCCAGATGGAATCCCCCACCCCCACCAAGTGTCTAATCCTGTACCTCTCTTCATATCTGTAAGCAAGTTCTCTGGCCTCCCCCAGGGACAGACTTACTCCTTTGTAAAATGAGCAAGAATTATTTGGCAGAAAGCACCCAACACTTTGTAGATATTTGATAAATGTTGCTTTTTCTTCCTTTTTCTTAAGCGTTTGTTTGTTTATTTCTATTCCATGAAAAAACAAAACAAAAACCACCCTGCCATACCTGTTGTCTGCCCTAGGAGATTTTTCAGATTTGGTTTAATAAAGAACCCAGAGGGATACTGTTAAAGTAGCTATTGTTTAGTTCTTGCAGGGAGATTCACTGTGTAAAAAGTGGCATGGCACAATGTAGCTCAGTGGACTTGGGAGTCAAGACCCTGGAGTTCTCTGTGTGGCCACTGAAGCAGTTCATCACTCTGTGCCTCAATCTCCTCGTTTTTGAAATAGATAGATGATTTCCAAAGCCTCTGTCTCAACTATGTTTTAATGAGTGTATCCTCTGCTATGGCAAGACTGGAGGTTTTCTAAGTAAATACATCACCTAGCTGCAGCTCAGCCGTGCTCTGTATGCACACTTATCCGAAACACAGCCAAGAGCAGGGGAGTAGATAAAGAGGTGTCAGAAAGTCTATGTGTTTTACTCATAGGGAGCCCTCCAGGCCTGACTCTTATTACACCTTCCAAGAAGCTTGGTGAGCTGCTGCCCAAGTCCATAGAAGCTCAACCTCCCAGAGAACGCCTGTGGTCTGTAGGTACTCTACCATTGTAAGAATTCTCAGGGACAACCTAATATCTTGGGGCAGGATATAGGGGTAGAGGGAGCCAAGAAACTGCAGAGAAGATACTTAGCACTTAGCTTAGGGCTGGCATGCCTGCTTAGGCACTGAGATCACGGCTCTATGGCCCACTCTAAGAAGTGATATTCATAATTCTGATTTTGAGTCATTTAGAAAGTGATAAGGAAGAAGTAAATGTGAAGTCTATTTTAGAAACACTTCTATCACAAACAGAAAAAAGAAATAAAAAGTTTTGAAGCTTCCAAGAATAAACCCTCAGTTATCTGAAAAGCGCAAGCCTCAGGAATGGTTTACTGGCTGTGACTATGCCTTTCTTAGCTGTTCTAGTACCTTCACTTGGAAATAATCTTATTCCCTTAATTTTGGATGAGCAAGTCAAACAATCCATTTAAGTTACCAGCTTGCCTCAACATGTGCATCGAATGTTTGTATCGTTTATCCTCTTTGCGTGAGATTTGAGAATAATATGACAGTTTTAAAACATGATTTTAAACAGCAATCTTACCTTTATCTCAAATGAAATTTCTAATTGGAATTGCCATTAAAGAGGAACATTAATTAATTTCTATTCCCCCTATTCCCAACCTATTCTCATGGAAGAAATAATGACCAAGAAGCTGGCCAAAAAGCAACAACCAAAACAAAACAAAAGAAAACCCTGGATAATTCATATAATTCATAGACCAACTATGCAATTAATAAATATACAAAGGTTGATTATATTTTCAGTCTTTTTTCAGAGAACAAAATCACTCACAAACAAGTGGTTTAGCCAAAAAGAAAAGTCCTTTACCTTAAAGGAAGTCCCTATGAGAATGGGGGAGATTACTGCATTCTCAAAGCCCAAAAAGAAAACTGTCTATTCAAGTATTTCTGGTCTGTGGTCAACTTTTGCAGGAGAACCCTATTTAACCTTACATTTTTCAAAGCTCTGATTTTTTGTTTGAAAGAATAAGATTGTAGAATTAAAAGTGAATAGCTCCTAAGGACTCCAGAATTTGCTTCAAATAAAATAGGTAAACAAAACTAAGTTGGGGGGAAGCGGGTGTGGCTCAGTGGTTAGAGCCCCCGTTTACCATATGGGAGGCCCGGGTTCGTGTCCCGAGGCCTCTTTGTGAGGGCACGCCGGCCTGAGCGGTGCGGTGGGCTGATGCGGCAACCTCACGGCAGGAAGCGGGTGTGGTGCAATGGATAGAGCACCCGTTTACCATATGAGAGACCCCAGGTTCGCTTCCCGGCGCCTCCTTGTGAGGGCAGGCCAGCTTGCGCGGCGCCGTGGGCTGATGCGGCAAGACCTCACAGCAAGGGGGAGATAAGCAGACACAGAGAAGACACGCAGCGAATGGACACAGCAGCACAAGCAGCAAGGGGGGGATAAATAAATAAAATAAATAAATCTTTAAAAAAAAAAAAAAACTAAGTTGGAAGCATAAGTGAAAGAACTTACTTTTGATCTGTGGTTTGTATTTTCCCAGTTGGAAGTCAGGTTGGAAAAATAAATTATATAGACTCATATTTTTTTAAGTTTTAATTGCTTCTAAGAGAAAAGTGGGTAATAACAGGTACCATTTATGAATACCTGCTATGTGACAAGTATTCTACATATACTCATTTTATCATGGAAACCACCCAACATTCTTGTAGGTATTATCCCATTTTAAAGATGAGAAAACCTAGGCTCAGAGACTTCAGTAAATTGCCTGAGGTCACCCAGGTAGACTGGCAGAGTAAGAATCAAGCCCAGATCTGTCAAATCCCAAAGACCATATTCTTTCCACTGTATCATCCTGTTCTTGTTTTCCTTTGGGTGCCCACCTTTATTTATCAAGCACTTTCTATATCCCAGACACTGTTCTCTGTGCTTTACATGGTTTCTTTCCAACCCTGAAGGTTAGAGTTTTTTCAGTTTAATGGATGAGAAAAGAGGCTCAGAGAGAAAAGAGACTCAACCTATCTGCCAAAATTACCCAACTCCCAGGCACACTGGCACCTAGCTCGCCCGCCTTCAAAGCAAATGCTCTTTTGATCCCCCCTAGGTAAGCTAGTGCCTGGCCCTGCCGCCAGACAGAACTGAACCTAAAGTGACCAAAGAATCGAGTGCCTTACCCTTGAGCATTTCCAGGGAAAAGATCCCACACCACATATTCATTTTCCTATCATTTAAATACCCCAAGCACAGTATAAATCCAGAACAGAGAATGCTTTAGAAAGTATAATGTACAAATCAAAAATAAGCTAATGAAGGTTTCTGCATAGGGAATGACATGGTGACCAGGTCTTCTAACCCTGTCCTGCGAGGAAATGTGTGATTTTTCTTGGGGGCATTGGTTTCCAAGTACTGCCATATATCTGACTTAAACTATGTCCTACCCCAATATTCCCCCAACCCTAAGCCTCTGCCCCTACTGTATGGCTTGTCCGCACAGGAAGTCAGAGTTATTTGAGAGAATAAGGTGGTACATATAAGATGCTAACAGCAAATTATCATGCTTTCCACTCAGAGCCTTCTTTGAATATAAGGGACACACAGTCTTAAGAGATGTTTTGTAGATGTCAATTCCCATACTCAGAAGTGAATAACTGCTCTCTTCCAAAGCATTCTCCATTCTGGATTTATACTGTGCTGGAGTATTTAAATTATAAGAAAATGTCTACCCACTGGCATAAGCAGTGTGGAATATTCTCCCTAGAAATGTTCAAGGGTAACTGTGCTCAGAGCAAAACGCCCACACCCTTTGCTTTGTGTCCAGAACTCTGTAGTTTCACATCTTTATCTAGAAGCCCTCTGCACCAGCACTCTACCCCCTCAACCTGCATTCCATCCTCCCTGATCACCCCTCAGTCACAGCCTCTCACTCTTCCTCTGCTCTGACTGCTCAGTACTGTTCCCTCTCCTCCCAGTCATGATTCCCCCTCTGCAATAGCCTGTCAAATGCTAGTCACCTCCAAAAGTCCTGCTCAAAACCGTCTCCTGGAGTAAGCCCTCCTGGAAGCCTTTAGATGGAGCATACCTGCCCACCCCATCCCCATGGTGGTTAGGGCCTCTATTACAACCTTTGCCCTCGTCTCCCTCCTTGGAGACAGTGACTGTTAAGCCTCTGCAAGCACTTTAAAGAGGACGCCCAGGC
>JAQZBX010101865.1:0-11172 GCA_029593785.1 Cabassous unicinctus
TTTGAAATGTCAACTTTTCTTTCCCTGATGCCTCCTATTATATCTCTGTCTACATCCACATGCATCTATATATCTGTATCCATATGATCCATATTTAATCATGAATATCTACATCTATATATTTCATTATTTTCCTCCCACTAGAATACAAGCTTCACAAGTCTAGGATTTTCAATTACTTGTTTTATTTTTGTATCCCCAGGGCCTGAGACAGTTCCTGTTCCATTGTAATAGGTGCTCAAAAATATTGGATGAATGAATGAAATAATCAATTCTATTCACTAACTGCTCCCAGAGCCATATCTTTTGCACTGACCTCTTTCCCAACTCTTGTATATCTATATACAATTCCTGGCCCACAAATACTTCTTTATCTCACAGTTCTTCAAATGAATATACTGAATTTATGTCATTACCATTTCCCTCCAAATGATACTCTTTTCTTTTTCAATTAATAACACCATAATATGCTCTGTCACCCAAGCAAGAAACTGAAATCATCTTTTACTCCACCACAGTACATCAACAAACAAGCATTGTTCATTCAATCTCCAGATTGTCTTTGGATTATTAGATGCCCACCCATTTCTGTCACCATTGATATAATTGGGACCCTTATCATCTCTGGCAAATAGGCTTTCATTTGTCACCTTACCAATTAGAGGGCAGTACAACTTTTCCATCTTCAACTGCTCCCTTGTTTTTTGTCCAAAGATGCTTTCCTAAAGCTCATCTCTGATAATTGACCTGTGATTAGGTAGAGAAGTAGTTCTCTAACACTCCCTCCCTCATCCCATATGCTGATATTCATGGAATATGTGAAACACTCCCCTACGTAATAGTCATTCACTATTGCTGTGATTCTCAAAGAGGTGCCATAGTTCCCTAAGAACTGAAACAGGACAATAGAATGGACTTCCTACAATTACTTAATCATTATTATATATATCCAGCACCTGTAAACAGCACCCTAGCCTAACTAAATTATGTTTCTGGTATAAAATAACTATACTTCTCCTCTAGACTATGAATGAAACCCTTTTAAGGAGCCAGGTAGGTTAGTGTCCCATTCCTGCTAATTTTGAGACTCTCATTTGGTTGTTATGGTTCTATGTCTCATGCTGATCTAGTCTCCATGCTGACCAATACTGATTCATTGCACAAACAGCTTCTGATAACTGTCTTTATCAGTTGCAAGGAATGGTCATCCTTCAGTATATAAATACTCAATAATCAGTATTCAGAGTACAGGAATTTGTCTTCTCAATATGGTGGGTGAAAGGTGGCCACACATTCTTTGATACTTTTCCCATTGAGAGGTGGGGACTTTGTCTCCTCTCCTTGAATGTGGTAGTGTGTGTGACTGATTTGACCAATAGATTATGGCAGAAGTGATGCTATGCCAGTTTCTAGGATCAAGTCTTAAGAATCTGTTAGCTTTCACTTCCTGTTTCTTAAAATATTCTGTCAAGGATCTTTTAAGATTCCATGTAAGAAGTCCAACTACCCTGAGAGTCCCATGCTGAAAAGACCAAATGTAGATGTTCCAGTCACAGACTCAGCTGAGTGCAGCTTTGCATCCATCCATGAAAAGAAGACAGACATGTAAATGATGTCATCTTGGACTTTCCAGCCCAGCCCATCTCTCAGCTGGTCGCCATCGCAGTTGAAATCAAGGGGGCCGGAAGAACAGCTCAGCTAAGTTCTTCCCAAATTCTTTACCCACAAGTTGTGAGAGTTAGTAAAATGTTTTTTAGTTTTTAGCCACTAAGTTTTGGAGGTAATTTGTTATGCAGCAATAAATAATCACAAGGCAATATGTTTTGCCTTCACTGTAGCTACTTCAGTTCAAATTTGCAGTTCATTGAGCTATGTGACGTTGGAAAGCAAGGGATCCAATGGTCCTAAGATGGAAATGTATTCTGAATACACCTTTCTGAAAACAGCTACATTGTAATTCTCAGAGGTGGTAGAAAAGTTCAGTCAGGCAGCAGATGTGTAGTAAATTGGGCAGTGCAAGAAAACAAAGGGATTTGTATCTCTTGATTGTTACCACTTTCTGATTTGTTTTGTTTTCAGGAAAATTATATGGATAAACTTTGTTTGGCTGAAGGAAGATATTTTGTAAAATATTTTGTGATATGGATAGAAGCAAGAAATTACAGAAATGATTGAGATATTTGAGATGCAAAAGACCATAGTCTGTGCTATTTTGCAGAGGTAGTAAATGGTATTTGTGAATCTATGGATATCTATGGAAACCTGAAAAGATGGGGTCATCAAATCAACCCATAGCTTTGCTTAATTTTAATGATTCTCACAACATCCATTTGTGTTTGGTATTTCTATGATTATCAAAATAATAGAGGATTTTAAAAAATTCCTATAAAATAATTGATTACTTTCTTCCACACTTTTCTCATCAATATTTGTTAACTCAATAAATATAAATATTCAGGTATTTTTCTAAGTGCTGAGTATACAGTATTGAGCAAAAATTCTTGTTTCTGCCCTCTCAGAACTTATAGTAGACAGACGATACAGAAGGAAGTGCCTGCACAAACACACCCAGTAATCACTAAGAGGAGAATTGCTCTGGAGGACATGAAGCAAGAATGGAGAGCATCTGAGAGGTGGGGGGTGATTTGCTTTGTGGGGCTTCAGAGTTTCTCTGAGGAAAGTATTCCAGCTTGAGCAGAGACTTAGAGCATGAGTAGGAGTTGGTCAAGCAAAGACTGAGGGGAAAGACAATTTTAGGCAGAAGAAACTTATGTTTGAGGCTGTAAATTTATGAAGAGCTTAGGATACCGAGGGAACCTGAAGAAGTCCAAGGAGAAGGGCGCAAAATGACCACAGGAGAGAGTTGCTCTGGATGCTGTCCGAGGGGAGACAGGGATCAGATCTGTCAGGTCCTTGTACACCATGGTAAGAAGTTCGGATTTTATTATAAGTGCAACAGAACTCCATTGAAGAGTTTTAAGCTTGGGGTGGCGCAGTGCCAGGTTTGTTCGTGTAATCTTTTTGTAGCTCTATGGAGAGTAATTTGGTTGAGGGCAAATTAGCTCACTATTGCAGTCTAGAGCAGTGTTCCTCAAACTTTGACGTTTATATAAATCGCTTGGGAATTGTCTTCGTTTGCCAGAGCTGCTTTAACAAATACCACAGAATGGTTGACTTGACTACAGGAATTTATTGTCTCACAGTTCTGGAGGCTGGATGTCCAATACCAATATATCAGCAGACCGTGGTTTTTTCTGAAGTCTGTAGCTTTCTGGTGGTGGTTCAATCTCTGCTTCTGTCACTTGGCAACCTGTCTCTTCTGTCTCCTCCTCTGGGTTCCACTTGTCCCGCTCAGTGGTCTCCTCTTAGGGACTCCAGTTGTTACAGATTAAGGCCCACCCTCCTTCCATTTGGCCTCACCTTAACTAATAACATATTCAAAGACCCTATTTACCTACAAATTAAAACCCATAGGACTGGGGGTTAGGACATGAATATGTCTTTTGTGGGGTACGTAGTAATTCATTTCCCAACAGAACTGTTGTTAAAACGTGAAGTCTGACTCTAGGTCTGGGGCAACGCCCTCGAGCCTGCGTTTCTACTAAGCTGCCAGGTGGCGCTGACCCTGCAGGCCCGTGGGCCCAACTGGCACAGCAGTAGCTGGAGGTACTGATGGCAGCAATGGGCTGTTTCCAGAGAACCCCCTCTCCCTGTCCACGGAGATAAGAGCAGTAATTTTTTCCCAAGATAACTCTTTAATCAAGACTCTGAACAATTTCTGTGGTACATAGAGTTCCAAACCACCACATCTATGCTTGTGTTTCCTTTTTTTAACAAACTATATTTTATCAGTAAAGGAAGAAAGAATTTTCTGCTGCTATAGGCATTTTCTTTTTCTTTTGTGGTGGGATAGAATTTTCTCACTGAATTCTTATTTTTTGAATTAAAACATGACTTACTATTTTCTCTTTTCCTTCTCTCAAAAAAAGTTTACTTCCTCAAATCCCTGCTGACATGGAGAATTATCATCTAAAACATAAATTTATTTATAAACATAAATTAAAAATCTATACAGTGGTTAGAAGTGATGATTGCATAAACCCACATACCACACACATAACTGATTTCCCATTATAACTTAGTCAACATTATTTAAAGATATATTATGCAAATGTGAAATATTTGAGCAATATTACCTAAATAAGCCTGACATTTATTTTAATTATATTTTGATCCTTATACATGTCATATTAATAAGAAGCAGTATGTGTAGTAGCTAAGTGAGTCAATGTAAGAATTAAATGAAAAACATCTTCCTGTGTGTACACACAGCATTAAGAATGGGGTCTGGCTCATGGTAACGCTATAGAATTGTGCTGTGATTGTTGCTTTAGCAGTTTAAGGCTATGATCATAATTAAGAATTTATAGCTAAATTTCATGTAATAATATGTTTAAAAGTGATAAAACCACACTACAAAACACTATTTACTACACTTTAAGATTAGCAATTATTGCTCAATATTTATTTTGACAAAGTTTTTTGTTTTTTTCTTCAGAATTGGTCCTGGACTAATACTGTTTTCTTCACTAGCAAAAAAAAAAAAAAGTAATCGGCAACAGTTACTCAGAAACTTTGGTAATACGTAAAATTTGCATTTCTTCTCTATGTGCTTTTACTTTTTACTATAGAATCTTAAAATAAGACAGAAAATCCTGCTGGTGCATGTGTATTTATTTAAATTATTCATCAGAGTAGAGTCAGACTTTCAAGATACTGCAAGCTTCACCAGGAAGTGCCCTGCCCACAAGTATTTCCCATAGTATCTGTTTGAAAGTCATCATTTAAATTTTCCAATGTATCTGAAATCCTATCAGTGAAAGATTTAAAATTTCTCTTAGCACCTGAAGGAGAGAAGCCAAATGTGGGAAGAGGGAGGTTAGGAAAGGACTTGGTAATAAGACGGAGGGCAAGTCTGACAGGGCCTGTCTGGTGAGATGCCCCGGGCTGCTAGGGGGAAGCACGAGGCTCTTGAACACTTGTGCTGGCCAAGGGAAGAGGGGGTACCAGGTCACTGGAAGACACACGGAGTGTTAAATGGGGCCCAGAACTAGCTTCCCTTGCAGTTCAGTTTTACCTAGGATAACCTCTGTCCTTAGGTAGGTATTAATGTAATTGGCCCAGAGAAGTTAGCTGTAGGGTCACTACAGGACCATGGGTAGGCATGCATGTGTTTTTGGGAGGCTGGCAGGAGGCACATCTGCAGATGCCCCAGGACATGGGTTGCTGAGTGGGGAGGTGATGCTGGGAGTTGTGGAGGCCTGTCAGTGGTGTGCCCGCTCATGCCAGTGTGCCACATGGGAGGGGCAGCGGCTTGGCTTGAGCAATTAAGTAACCTAATCACATAAGCATTAAGGATAATGAGAGCCAGGGTTACCACTGTTGGAGAAGATATGTACAAACAAGGCGAAAATGAATCATAAGTTGATGGACTGAAGTTGGAAGTATCAGTATGACCTCATCTCATGGTTAAAAAATGATAGATCGATAGATGATGTAGAGCTACAGAGTAGACAGGTACTGGACTAATTCGGGATGTATGTGTGTGCATGTACACATAGACTTCCTAGCTCTGTTGGTAGAGTAGGTCTAGGAACACCGACACACAGTCATGAATACAATAAGCACCGAGTTCTTGGTTTCTAAATATGTGCTTATTGTGGCTTGGAACTATGTACCCTAGAAAAACTTGTTCTTAAACTTAATCCATTCTTGTGGGTGTGGCTTCATTGCAAATAAGAGCTCTTCAAGGTGTTTCCTCAGTTAAGGTGGGGCCCAGCTAAATCAGGTTGGGCTTTAATCTGGTTTACTGGAGTCCTGGATAAGCAGAGTGAAAGTCAGAGAAAAAACCATGAGGAGCAGCTAGAAGCTGAAGTCAGTGGAATGGAGAAGCCAAGAGAGGCTGCCATGTGTATTGCCGCACGACAGAAAGCCAAGGACCAAGAATCACCTTCGTTTAAGCCAAGCACTGCATGGTATTTTCTCTAGCAGCCAGGAAACAAAAACTGCTCCACTAAAGGAACCAGGGCTTCTTGGAGAAAAGGTTGATTTGGGGGCTAGCACATGGATAGTGCAAGATAAGTCGGAAATATTTTATGCCCAAAGGTCAGAATGTGCTCAGACAATGATGGGGCCATGTCACAATAATACAGGAACAGTGCTGGAGGCTCTCATTGATCAAATTTGAGACAATTGGAACCTTAAAATAGATAATGATAGTGCTGGAATATAATCTATTGAATAAAAATTGAAATCTATGATGTATACTGAATAGGTAAATATTTGGGGAAAAGGGAACGCTCTTCCTTAGAGGAAAATGCTAATAAAAATGTAGAAAAGATAATGGAATAGAAAAACACCACTGCTCCCCATCATTCTGGTCATCAGTCAGGAAGGAGTTCTCAATGGAGGCTCAGGCTGGTGGGTGGAGGGTTGATGAGGAACAGGATGTTGATTTAATCCTAGAATATGTCCTTATGAAATCATATGTATCAGCTGCAAAGGGAAAAATGTGACTTGGTAGAGTGACCTTGTAGAAACAGACACAACCAGGTGTTGAAAGTTAAAAGATCACCACTGGTTATCAGCAGGTATCAATGTCGTGGGCCCCTGATGTGAAGCCCTGAGAAAAGTGGAACGTTTTGGTGCATTCCCTGGCAAGAAAGCATGCCCTCAGTCTTGTAATGAGAAAACATCAGGAGGGCCCAGATTCAGGGTCCTCTGAAAATATGTAAGCTCTATACTCTATAAAACTGTGAGATACAGAAAGAACATAAAAAGATGGAGGAAATTTTTCAGTTAGGAAGAAACTGAATAGGCACGATAACTAAATACAATATGTGTTCCTGGTTGGGATCCTGGACCTGAAAGAAAACAGATTTCATTGTAACAGTTGGTGGTATTTGAATGGGGTCTATGGATTGGATGGTAGTGTCATTTCCTGACTTGGGAGATTGTATAGTGGAGATGATGGGGCATCAAGACTATAACTTGTTCTCATATGGTTCAGAAAAGGGCTAATAAATGGATACACACAGTGCTTGTGTGTGTGTGTGTGTGAGAGAGAGAGAGAGAGAGAAAAGAGGGGGTAGTTAACAGCTGGGGAATTCTCATACAATCTATCTAAAATACGGTTGTATTGACTAGGATCTATATGTGCAATTGCAACTTGAAAATCTAACTCAGGATCAATAGTCATTACTGCATTTCAGCACATGTGTATTTTTGTTAGCGTTTGCACTATTCTCTGGAAGTCCTTATTTCTGACTCGGCCTTTAAATTAGACCCTAAGTCTCCTTGAAAATGTGGCTATATTTTTTCAGAGCTGTGATCTAATAGCCTCTGGGCTTTTTTCAGACACACAGCTATGCCAGAGCATATGAAGTTATTTTGGGGGACCCTTTGCTGTATTTTCCTCACTTTGCTGCTTGTGATTGTGATAACAGAATGATCGCTGGTATTGGAATAGAATGTTAGAGCTGGAAGGGACCTTGCCGGATGACATAGCCCAGCTGCTGCAGGAGAAAGCTGAGGAAACTGGGCCCCAGGGAGGTCAAGTAATTATCCTAATATCACCTGTGTCATTAGTGGCAGAGCCCGTGACTCTATACTGTGTGCCTTGAAGCACTGCGGCGTAGGAATCGTGCTTTTGGTTCCCAGCCTCCCGGGCACAACTGTCTCTGTGACGTGAAGGCCGGCGCGCAGTGGCATGCACTCGTATTTCCTTTACCAGGAGGATTTCTCCATAAGTCTCTGGGAGCATCGAGAGATGAGAGGCCTGAGCATCACATGCCCCATGCCCTTAGGTCACTACACCTGGCCCTTGGTGGTCACTCAGACACCAGGCATCTTCCAGCCTTAGGACCTTTGGTCTAGCTGATCCTTCTCCCTGGCGTGATTCTCCCTTAGATATCCTTTTCCCTAATTCCCTCTCCTCCTCCAAGCCTTTACTCACGTCTCACTCTCTAAATAAGACTTACAAAGACAGCCCTACTCAAATCTATAAATTGCACTGCCTACTACACCACTCCTGATCCCTTTACTTGGTTCTACTTTTTAAATTTTTCTATCACCTTGATAATTTATTTACTATGCTGATTATTTATTCCCTGTTTTCCCACATCAAAATAAAAACTCCACAAGAGCAGCGATCTTTGTTTTGTTGACTGAGATAACCCCAGTGCACAGAATTGTATTTGGCACATAATATATGCACAATAAATATTTGAGTGAGTTTCCAGAATTATTGCACATACGCATGCCTAACCCAATGACTGGTGAAGGAAATTGAATTACTCCGATTTGTTTAGACAGCTGGTTCCCAGGCCAGCAGCATCCTCAGGCCCTACCCCAGACCTGCTGAGCCATAAATTATGGGGTTTGAGGCCCAGCAATCTGGGTTTTGATAAGCCCTCTAGGTAACTCTGACATGGGCTCCAGTTTGAGAACCACTGGTTTCAATCTCACTCTCTGAAACTGATGAGGCTGGTGTGGCAGTTTGATATTATTTATGAATTCCAAAAAGAGATGCTGATTATGTTTGTAAACAAGAACACAGAAGTAGGCACACAGAGAAGATAAACAGAGGAAGAGAGACAGCTCTAAAGACACAGCAGAGGCCCCGGGAAGAGAGATGAGCCGTTCGCCTGACAGTCTACAGCTGACCTTATGAAGAGACCAGAGCAGCTGAGCCTGGAAAGAAACAAGCCCTGGGAAGAGAGACAAGCCCTATACCAGCCTACAGCTGAGATAGAAGCTGGACCCATGGAGCCTTAAGAGGAAAGAGGAAGGCTGAACCCTCACAGACATCGCCCACCATCTTGCTTCAACACATGGCAACAGACATTTGGTGAGAAAGTTCCTTGAGTTGGACTCTTTAGGGCCTTGTAACTGTAAGCTTTTACCCCCAATAGATACCCTTTATAAAAGCCAACAGATTTCTGGTACTTTGTATCAGCACCCCTTTGGCTGTTTAATACACTGGTGAATGAGCAATGACTGAGTAAAAGCAGAGGCTGATGGTTAGGATAACGACGTGTGCCCCAGGCACTTCCGTGTTTAATAATGAGTAGCCAATAACTACACGATCAAAGCAAGCAGAGAATATGCTCTGTGAAGAATCGCGGTGAGGAGCATCTTGCGGTGGTGGTAGCTCAACTTCCTTTATAGTCATTAGGTGCCATCGTCGTTAGTGCTGCTGTGGGGAGTAGATGTGCTAAAACATCTATCCTCCCCCATCCCTTCCCCCAGCTCACCACACTAACGTGCCTGACCCCTGATCCTACCCCACCAGGACAGAAGCCACTGTGCCTGCGAATGAATCACTTCATGACTCTGAACCGGTCTTCTCATTTGTAAAATTAAAGAGTTAGATTTGGTGGTTTTTTAAGTTTCTTTGAAATGTTTATAATTTGTACCTCTCTATCACTTGAGGGCAAGCTGGGAGATACATTTTAAAGCTCCTATTTGAATGTGACTCCATATTTTAATCGGAGACTGGAGGATATAACCCAGGCTCTTTTTTTACAATACATATATGTTAATTTGTTTAAAAATATATATATTTAAATATATAAATATATATATATACATTTTAGAAGATACCGGGTATTGAATCTAGGACCTCGTAAATGGGAAACAGGCGCTCAACCACTTGAGCTACATCTACATCCCCTATTTAAATATATTTTACTAATACAATAACCATTTTATTATTATTGTTAGATTTTTATTTAACACTTAAAATTACAAGTAATTTTATTAACACTTTATTTACACAAGTGATACACATAGAACATTCTTGTAAAAATTTTACAGAATACATAAGTATATAGTATACAAAAATGACATTTCCTTTTCAAAGCTCTTAACCCCCTCCCTAAAGGTAACCATTTGTGATTTGCCTTTTCTTTTTTTTCTATTTATTTATTTTATTATTTCAAAAGATATCCAGACTACACAAATGCCACACAAAAACTACAGGGATCCCCACATTCCCCACCTCCCAAACCCCCCACAATCTCCCACACAAACACCCTCCATCAGTGTGGCACATCACCTGCAATAGATATACACATCCTGGGGCTCTGCCACCAAGCATGGACCACAGTTCACACCGTAGACCACACACCCTCCCACACAGCTCCGCATGCCATATGCTGACATAAAATGGCCTACATCCGTCGTCGTAATGTCACTCAGGATAATTCCCAAGTCCCCAGAAAGCCCTCGCACTACAACTGCTCCTTCCTCCCCTTGCCCCAAAAGCATCCAGTGGCCACCGGCTCCACCTCAATGCCGCAACCTCCTCCACTGCTCGAATCACAGCATGTCTACAACAGAATACCAGTAAGTCCACTCCAGTCCACAGCTCTTCCCCCAGTCCTGAGGAGTTTGGGATGGCGATGTCCACTCCACCCCCAAGTGAGAGGGGGCCCATATCCCATGGATAAGATGGATGGGATCATCCTGCCTGCAGCCACAGACTCTCTCCATTCCCTGGGATGGCTGTTGTCCATCATGGTATCCTCGCCAGGTGACCTGGGTGAGTCCATTGAGCTATAGAGTAGGAGCTGTAGCTCCACCAAGATTCCAGGCACAGCCATGGGCAGGCCAAAGACTCCAGTCTCTGGAAATACACCTACAAACTCCAGCACCAAGCATAGGTTTGAATAGAAGGGACTGATGGACCATGTGCAGGGAGGACTTAGTCCAACTCTGTCACTCTCAGGAGCACAGACTCAAAAGTATAGCCCACTGATAAGGCATCAACCTCTGGAGCTATCCCCCATTATATAGGACCTGGGTGTCTCCAGAGCTCCCAGGATCCTCCCCCCCGCCCCGCATGGGGTGATATCCACCCTGGTGTTCCACGAGATCCTACTGAGGTGTGTACAAGCGTCACCTCTGAGATGACCTCCTGACTCCCCCTGAAGTCTCCTAACCACATGAACTCACCTGTCTTTACCCTTTCCCCCTTTCATTCAAAGTCCCCTTCCAGTCGCATTGCCAGTTGGCACTTGTAATTAATCCCTTGTTGCCAGGGAGGCTCATCCCCGGGAGCCATGCCCCACGCTGGGGGGAAGGTAATGTATTCATATGATGAGTTTTGCC
>JAQZBX010101866.1:0-11220 GCA_029593785.1 Cabassous unicinctus
AGGGTTCTCTAGGGAAACAAAATCAACAGGAGATATCTGTCAATAATATGAGATTTTATGAGTCTCTCATACTACCATGGGGATGCACAAGTCCAGGTTCCACAGGCAGGCTGCAGACCAGGGGCTCAGATGAAAGTCCGATGAAAAGTCCTTGAGTTTCTGGGAGAAGTTGGCTGTCCAAAGATGAGCTGGGAAATTCTCTCTGAATGTTGAAATCACTTCCACTTTTAAGGCATTCAACTGTTTGGATAA
Source organism: Cabassous unicinctus (assembly GCA_029593785.1). NCBI lineage: Eukaryota > Metazoa > Chordata > Mammalia > Cingulata > Chlamyphoridae > Cabassous > Cabassous unicinctus. Next base: position 253 of record JAQZBX010101866.1, read on the forward strand.
AAGCGTCACCCATTGCTGATGCAATCTCCCTGACTGATGCATATGTAATCAGCCATCCATGCAGTAAACTCACTGGTGATGGAAGTCCATAAATGCTCTTGTATTACAATTAGCCCAGTGCTTGCTGGACCAAACATCTGGACACAATTACCTGGCCAAGTTGACACATTAGCCTAACTATCACAGAGGGAAAGCTTTAAACCTTTCCCCATTGAGTACGATGTTGGCTGTGGGTTTTTCATATATGCCTTTTATCAGACTGAGGAATTTTCCTTCTATTCCTATCTTTTGAAGTGTTTTTTATCAAAAAAGGCTGCTGGATTTTGTCGAATGGCTTTTCTGCATCGATCAAGAAGATCATGTGGTTTTTCCCCTCAATTTGTTAGTGTGGTGTATTACGTTTATTGATTTTCTTTTTTTTTTTTCAAGATTTATTTTATTTATTTATCACCCCCTTGCCACTTGCTCGCTGTTTTATTTGCTGTGCATTTTTCTGTGTCTGCTTGTCTCCCTTTGTTGCGTCATTTTGCTACGCTAGCTCTCCATACCACATGGGCGGTCAGCATCAGCTCTCCGCGGGCCAGCTTGCCTTCACCAGGAGGCCCCAGGAATAGGACCCGGGGTCTCCCATATGGTAGAAGGGAGCCTGATCACTTGAGCCACATCCGCTTCCCTATTGATTTTCTTATGTTGAACCAGCCTTGCATACCAGGAATAAATCCCACTTGGTTGATGCATAAGTCTTTTGACATGCTTTTGGATTCGATTTGCAAGTATTTTGTTGAGAATTTTTGCATCTGTGTTCATTAGAGAGATTGGTCTCTTATTTTCTTTTCTTGTAGTGTCTTTATCTGGCTTTGGTATTAGGATGATGTTGGCTTCATAAAAGGTGTTGGGTATTTTCCATTCTCTTCAATTTTTTGGAGGAATTTAAGCAGGATTGGTGTTAATTCCTTTTTGAAATGCTTGGTAGAATTCACCTGTGAAGCCCTCTGGTCCTGGAATTTTCTTTACATGGAGATTTTTGATGACAGATTCAATCTCTTTAAATGTGATTGGTTTGTTAAGTTCTTGTATTTCTTGTAGCATCAGTGTAGGTTGTTTGTTTATTTCTAGCAATTTTTCCGTTTCATCAAGGTTGTCCAGTTTGTTGACATACAGTTTCTCGTAATATCCTCTTATGATCTTTTTTATTTCTGTGGGGTCAGTTGTAACTTCTCCCCTTTCATTGCTGATTGTATTTATTTGCATCTTCTTTCTTTTTTTCTTTGTTCGTCTAGCTAGGGGTTTGTAATTTTATTGATCTTCTCCGAGAACCAGCTTTTGGTTTTGTTGATTTTCTCTATTGTTTTTTTTTTTTTTGTTATTCTCAATTTCATTTATTTCTGCTCTAACCTTTATTAATTCTTTCCTTCTACTTGCTTTGGGATTGGTTTGCTGTACTTTTTCTGGTTTCTCTAGTTATTCAATTAAATCTTTGAGTTTAGCTCTTCTTTTTTAATATAGGCGTTCAAGGCTATAAATTTCCCTCTCGACTATCTTTGCTATATCACATAAGTTTTGATAAGTTGTGTTCTCATTTTCATTTGTCTCAATATATTTACTGATTTCACTTACAATTTCTTCTTTGACCCACTTATTATTTAGGAGTGTGTTGTTCAGCCTCCAGACATTTTCAAATTTGCTTATTTTCTGTCTATTATTGATTTCCAGTTTCATTCCATTATGATCTGTGAAGGTGCTTTGTATAATTTCAGTCTTCTATCTAATGATGTGAGTGGGGTGTTGAAGTCTCCAACCATTATTGTAGAGATGTCTCTTTCTCCCTTCAGTTTTGCCCGAGTTTGTTTCATGTATTTTGGGGCACCCTGGTTAGGTGCATAGATATTTATGACTGTTATATCTTCCTGGTGGATTGTCCCTTTTATTAAAATTTAATGGCCTTCTGTATCTCTTACAATTTTTTTACATAAAGTGCATTTTGTCCGATATTAGTATAGCTAGCTCTACTCTTTTTTTGGTTACTATTTGCGTGGAGTATCTTTTTCCCACCTTTCACTTTCAGCCGTTTTGTATACCTGGGTCTGAGGTGAGTTTCTTGTAAGCAGCATATGGATGGCTCATGTTTTTTTATCCATTCTGTCAGCCTGTATCTTTTGTTTGGGGAGTTTAATCCTTTCACATTCAATGATATTACTGTAAATGCATTATTTACTTACACCATTTTATTCTTTGGTTTTCTTATGTCGCATCATGTTTTTGTCTTTTTACTCTTTTGGTTATCCTTTCTCTATTCTTTCTTCTATATTCTCCTCCAGGCCCTTCTCTCCTGTCTTTTTATTTCAGGTTCTAAGGCTTCCTTTAATATTTCCTGCAAAGTTGGATTCTTTTTTACAAATTCTCTTAGTTTCTGTTTGTGAATATTTTATATTCACCTTCATATTTGAAGGACAGTTTTTTTGGATAAAGAATTTTGGCTGGCAGTTTTTTTCTTTCAGTATTCTCATTGTCTCATACCACTGTTTTGTCTCCTCCATGGTTTCTGAAGAGAAATCTGCACTAAGTCTTATTGGACGTCCCTTGTACATGATGGTTTGCTTCTCCCTTGCTGCTCTGAGAATTTTCTCTTTATCTTTGACAGTTGACATTCTGAGTAGTATGTGTCTTGGAGTAGGTCTACTCACTCAGATTTATTCTGATTGGGGTACGGTGCACTTCTTGGACATGTAAGTTCATTTCTTTCTTGAGAGTTGGGAAATTTTCAGCTGTGATTTCCTCAAATGCTCTTTCTGCCCCCTTTCCCTTTTCTTCTCCTCCTGGAACTCCCATGACACGTATGTTTTTGTGTTTCCTGTTGTCGTTCAGCTCTCTGAGCCCCTGCTGAATGTTATCCATTCTTTTCTCTCTCTGTTCTTTTCTTCAGTTTTAGCTGTGCTGTCTTGGGTATCACTTATTCATTCTTCTGTCATTTCGAGTCTGCTGTTTTATGCCTTTAATGTGTTTTTTATTTCACCTATTGTGTCTTTCATTCCCATGAACTCTGTTACTTTTCTGTTCTCAGGATTTCAAATTCTTCTTTGTACTTGCTCATGGCTTCTTGGTGTCATTTATCTCTTTAGTCATTTTGTCTTTTTTTTAAAGATTCATTGATTTATTTATTTTCTCTGCCCCCCCGCCATTGTTTTACGCTCGCTGTCTGCTCTCTGTGTGTTCTTCTGTCTCTGCTTGTCTTCTCTTTAGGCAGCACTGGGAACTGATCCTGGGACCTTCCGGAGTGGAAAGAGACTGCTCAATCTCTTGCACCACCTCAGCTCCCTGATTTGCTGCGTCTCTCATTGTCTCTCTTCTGTGTCTCCTTTTGTTGCGTCATCTTGCTGCACTAGGTCTCCACGTGGGCCAGCACTCCGCTCAGGCCAGCTCGCTGCACGGGCCAGCTTGCTTTTTCCCAGGAGACCCTGGAAATTGAACCCTGGACCTCCTATATGGTAGACAGGGGCCCAATCACTTGAGCCACATCTGCTTCCCTCATATTGTCTTTCAACTCATTAATTTGATTTTGGAAATTTGTATGCATCTTGCTAATTAATTCTCTGAAATCCTGTGTCTCTTCTGGTGCTTTGATATATTCCTTTTCTTGGGCATGTCTCCCATTTTCATAGTATGGCTCGTAAGTTTTTGCTGATGTTTGCTTTTGATTAGGATGGTAGTTTACTCAGATGCTCAATTTCTTTCTCTTTTGTAGTGATTTAGTGTCGGGAGGCTGTGTGTAACCACTGCTTTTTGATTCTTGGCGCCATCTGGATTGTTAGGATTATCCCTGCTGGCTAATCAAAACTGGGCTCTGGACCCTGGTAATTGGTTGCAGACCAGCTTCCTAAGGCCTTGGGGAGGGAAGTTATAAAGGCCGGAGAAAGCCTCTCTTACTTATTTTAAATTTTCTTACGTGTACTTCCTTGGTCTGCCAACAGATGGTGCTCTTTGGCAGCTCTCAGTTCAGTGCCTGGTCAGAGTATATTTGTTGCAACACAGACTGGATCAATGTGAGAGAGGTTCCTGCCTGGCAGCTAAGAGCCTTGTAATTCATACTTTCTCAGTGACAGTTCTCCAGCCTTGTGTGGCAGCCCCCGGGTCAAATATTTCCACTCCCCTCTGAGTCCTCAACAATCAGTTCTTGTTAGTAGAGTTAGCGATTGGGAGGGTTGTATATCTTTAGCCCCTTGCCAGCTCCTGTGGCAAACAACGGCATGACCCCACCCTACCTGGCTTAGAAGGGCTCCTGGGACACAGAAGACCAAATTTGTGAGTCAAAAGCTGAGTCAGCTTTAGGCTGTGTCTCTCTCCCTCCCCTTTCCTGGGGTGGTAGATCCCTGGAGCCCCCTTTGTCTGTAGCCACAGGACCAGAGGCCTAAGAATTCTAAAGTGATTTTAGCTTGGGGGATGGTGCTGGCAGCAGCAGCTGCTGGTTTCAACTCACAGTTCTGTCCGTGCAATTCCCCTCCTTTGTCCCTTTCTCCTCTGGGTGGTGTCCAGCCTTCATCTGGTGTCCTAAACCCTAGAAGATCTTTTTCCAGGCTCTTTCAGCCTAACCTCTAGCTATTTTTCTAGAGAAGAGAGTCCTGTGTCTCTCTCTGTTGGATCTCATTTAATCTTCACGACATAGTACCTGTGAGGTAGCTACTATTATATCCTCATTCTACAGATTAGGAAGCTGAAGCTCAGGGAAGTTGTCACTTGCCCAATGCCATAAGGCCAGTGATGGGCCCTGGATTCAAACCCAGATGCACTGTGCATATAAAAGAGTTGTAGAAATAGCTTGTTTGCCGGGATGAAATATAGTCTGTCTCTTAGTTTATAAATCAGTGTGAAGTCTACTCCGAGTTAGCAACAGGTGCCACACAGAACTGTCCTTGAGGTGCTAATTGGGTGCATGGCAGACAACTAAAGATGCAGAGTCAGATAGGTGCTCACTCTTTCTTGCCCTTTCCCTAATTCTCTCTTTTTTACATTAAAACAATCAGGTTGGCTTTATGGTGTTTTGAATTTTCTTTGTTAATAAATGTGCCTGAACGCCCCCAAATTAGTGGTGTTCCCTTCAAAAAAACTTTGCAAGGTTGATCAACCTTACCACTTTACCTTCATTCCTGAAAACATTTTTGGAGCAGTTGTTTTGGAACATCATTTACAGTGTACATGGAATCTCTTGAATGTTTGCAGTATTGGAAAGTCATAACATAACATTTCAGAAATGGACAATCTCTGTGATATCTTATGCAGTTCTTTAAGTTAAAGATAAAAGAATTGAGATCCACAGAGGCTAAAGGTCACACAACTAGTTGTTGGCAGAATCCCTTCACTTTAGATCCCAGTTATATATCTCCGGGAGAACACAAGAACACACGATGGGTTTTAAGAACAAAGTTCTGGGCATACATGAGCATGGTGAGCCACTTTGACTCAGCAATGCCATTACTGGGAATTTATCCTAAGAAAATCTGTAAGAGGAGAAAACAGCTCTGTATATAAAGATTCTTAGAGCAAGATTATCTATCACACTAAAAACAACTGGGAAAACTGAGTGTCTAATAACATAGGTGTGGTTAAGTGCACAAAGTTGTATCAACTCAATAGAACATTGGGTAGTAATTAAAATAATTGTTGCAACATGGAAAACTTAAGTCACTTAGGTGAAAAACGAGTATGTAACATTTAACATGCACTATAATTAAAACTTGATTAAAATGCACATGGGAGGAAAAGTAAAGGAACTAGTTGATGTAATTGGTTGGTAGAATGATGGATTTCATTTTTTCCTTAAGGTGAAGTTGGTTCCTCCCCTCGAAAGTAGAAATATTTTTTATTATTCTCTATTGATAGGTGTGATTATAAAAAGAGAGGGGAAATTTTCGTAATCTCATCTCAATATTAACTACAGTAATGATGTGTGGTATGTGATTCCAAAAGGATTCCAATATGTGTGCGTGTGTATATGTGCATTTATATGTAGAGAGAGAATCACACAATACATAACTATCATTTTTACATTAAAATTCTGTATATGAACTTTTCCTAATTCTGTTTAAATTTTTATTTTAGAAGACTTATTTATTACTTCTGATTATAAAATAATTTTACTCATTATAAAAAAATTAAAGTGGTATAGAAAGAGAGATCATCACTGTTCTTGATGCCTTCTAGACCTCTTTCTGCACACATCTGTATATGCAATATTTTATAAATAGGTTATATACATGCTTTGTATGTATTTGTTTTGTAGTCTGCCTTTTCACAAACTATACCTTGAACAGCTTTCCATATCAGTAAACACATACATCATTTTTAAAAACTGCATTGTAACTTTGAAATTTTAGGTAGGATCTAGTTTCTCACAACTATAAAAAAAAAATGCTGTGGATGGTAAGTATCTTCATTACTAGGTCTGTTCACACAAATGATAAATTTACAGAACTGACATTACTGGCACAAAGGGTATGGGTGTGCACATCTTTACATGAGGATATATACTGCCAGGCTGTTCCCAAAGAAAAGCTGTGTAAATGGCGTGTCATCGTTTCACTGTGACCTCTGAGTTCTGTGTCTTTTCCTAATGCAGTGCCATGTATGCAGTGAAGCATCAAAAAGTAGAAGTTGGTGGTTTTAACCTGCTCTGACCTACTTGGTCTTGTATTCTTCACTCCTTTTTAGGGAGACTTGCAGCTCCTCTGCTGAAACGTTTGAGCCTCTCCACATCAAAACTGAATAGCCTGGCCATCGGACTGCGGCAGATCGCAGCCTCCTCACAGGACAGCGTGGGGCGTGTTTTGCGCCGGACACGTGTCGCCAAAAACTTGGAACTAGAACAAGTTACTGTCCCAATTGGAGTTCTGCTGGTGATCTTTGAATCTCGCCCTGACTGTCTACCCCAGGCATGTGACTAATGCCCTGCCATTGGGGTGGGGGGATAGGAAGTAGAGGATGTTTTCAGGTTTGGAGATAAGTCTCCCAAAGATAATTTTTAAGATTTTATTCTTTGGTTGTTCTTAAGATATATTATGCTGTTGAACCGTCCAGTAATACTAAAGTAGGTATTCATATCTCTGTTTTACAGTTGAAGAAACTGAAGCTTGTGGAAGTTGGTATTCCTAGCACAACTTGTAAGGGTGGAGCTGGGACTTGAACTTCGATCGAGCTACTATACCCCCCTATATAGAAGCACATTTCAAATATCTTAGCTCACTAGTTGTATTAGTCAGCCAAAGGGGTGCTGATGCAAAATACCAGAAATCTATTGGCTTTTATAAAGGGTATTTATTTGGGGTAGAAGCTTACAGTTACCAGGCCATAAAGCATAAGTTACTTCCCTCACCAAAATCTATTGCCACGTGTTGGGGGAAGATGACTGCCAACGTCTACCAAGAGTTCAGGCTTTTTGGGTTCCTTTCTTCCCAGGGCTCAGTTTCTCTCTGGGCTCAGCTGCTGAGCTCTCTCCACAAGGCCAGCTGTAGACTATCAGGCGAACAGCTCTGTCTCTCTCTCTGGGGCTTCTCCCATGTCTAAGGAGCCATCTCTATTCCTCTGTGTTCTTCTCCTGTGTGTTCACTTTCCGGGCTCCAGCTCAAAACTCCAACCTCCCTTCTCTGCAGTGTGGTTTCACCAAGGGGCGGGGACTCAACGTCTTACTGATGTGACCCAGGCAAAGCCTTAATCATTATTTAATCAAGTAAAAGTAAAATCTCTGGATCCAATACACTCTAATACTCCCAGAGGAAAAGACTAGTTTACAAACATAATCCAATATTTCTTTTTGGAATTCATCAATAATATCAACTGCTACACTAGTGTACTTTATTTTCTGACCACAGAAACCCTGCTAGCCTTCTGTAGGGTCAGTTATCTAATAACTGTCTTTGCCTATGTGAAAAAGACCACTTTATTATCAGTGACCCAAATGGCTTCCTGTGGGAACGTCTTTCAGTAAAGAGAACTTTCAATAGTGAATGAAAACTAGAATATGACCCTCTTTAAGGAATTCAGCATATCACAGGTTGCTGTTCAGAAGTTATATGTTAAAGCTCTTGCCACACAACCCTGCCCTGAAATAGGTGGCATTAGAGGATGGCCCCACTTATTGCCCCAGACCCTCTCCCAGAAATCTGGAACCATTTCTCCATTGCACTGTCTAATAGGATGGTAGTGGCACTTCCTTTGCACTAGCCTCAAAGTCTCAAAAGGAAATTCTATTTGTGAAAAACAGAAAAACCCTAGCATTTCTTTACTGTAGTGCATAATGACCTTGGGAGTCCAGAATGTTCCATGGGGTTACTCCCTGACATGACTACAAGCCAGCTCATTCCCTAAGGGAACCCATCCTATTAGGGTCTAGCTTCAGCTCCTGGCCACTGATAGCATTCTGCCCCCCTTCTGGGATATATGTCTCTTGCAGAAATGCTTTGGTAATGACTGCAAAAGTTCTCTGCTAATAGAAATGGGTTGTAGGTCTCTCTGGGTTGCATTTATGAAGTTTCTCTGCTACCCTTCATCCGTACCAGCTGATACTTCACAAAGGAGTTTGAGGTTTCCTCCATAACCACCTACAGCTGTGATTCCTCATCTGGGATCTTAACCAGGGATGGCTTCCCGGGATCCGTAAATTCCAAAAGTTGTTTGTAGAATGCTATGTTTTCTCTAATTATCTGGAGAAAGTTTCCATAACTTTTATAAGAGATCTATGAGCAAACAAAGAAAAAAGGATTAAGAATCACTAATCTGAAGATTAACATGTCAAGCAAGGTTTTTTTAGTAGTGTCTCTTACCACATTACAAAATAGGAAAATTTTCATTCATCCTAAGAGCATTCAAAAAACTTAAGCTCCAGGCTTAAGAATGACCAGTCAGTGTCACTGTCTTTGCTCTAAAAGGGGAACTAAGCCTCCTCTTGGATGCCCCACGTACAGGCTTGGTGCTCCTTTCCAGCAGTCTGTACCATAGCTATCCAGGGTTGGCAGGAGCACGGCAGTTTTGTAGCACCAGGCATTTGGAGCTCTTGGAACAGTTGTAAGTTCAGAATAGGATGGCCAGAGGTGCCACCATGCCTCAGCCTGAGTGAGGTAGAGCAGGCACTTCCCTGCTATGGAAGCAGCTGAGCACCCTGTTCTCCACAGTGGCCAAAGGGGGTAGGAGGGTGCTGTGACCCTGGCCAGTTAACTCAGGTAGCTTTGCTGAGGGTGCTAAGGGAGCCTCATGGTTTAGTTGCTAAGATCTGGTGGTTTGGCACTGGAGGTAAGCCACTTCAGCATGGCTCCTAGTCCTACCACTTCCAAGTTACGTGAACTTGGGGAGCCACCCAACCTCTCTGGGCTTCAGTTTCCTTGTCTGTAAAATGGGGAGTAAAACAAGTACTTAATTCACCAAAATGTTGTGAGGATTAAACAGGATAAGCCATATAAACTGATCAGTAAGTGTTTAGCACAGAAGAAGTGCTCAACGAATGCTAATGCTATTGTTACTATTGTTTTTTTCCTTCTGCTTCACTGCTCTGCCCTTTGATTTGCAGGTGGCAGCTTTGGCTATTGCAAGTGGTAATGGCTTGTTACTCAAAGGAGGGAAGGAGGCTGCGCATAGCAATCGGATTCTTCACCTCTTGACCCAAGAGGCCCTCTCAATCCATGGAGTTAAGGAGGCCATACAGCTGGTAGGTCCTTAGAAATGAGCCAGTCAGGCCCAGAGGAGCTTGGTCAGATCCTTGGGTGTTTGAAGCAGAACTTAAGTGGCATAGGACCAAGACACTCGTATAGGTGGGTCCCGAATGCCTGCTGCTATTGGATGTTAGCCACTTCGCATTAAGTCATTCTGCAGAGCCAGGGGGCTCCTTGGCCCAGGTGGGTCTTCAGTGGCTTAGGAAGGCCCATATAGCTGTGTCCTGGCACTATTGATTTAGAAGAATGTCCATTAGACTTTCATTCTTTGGGTCATAGGGCCACAGGAATAGCAGACCTAGACTGGGAGCCCTCGGTTCTTCTCACTAGCAGAGTGATTTAGGGCAAGTCAGATGAAATAAATTTTATGGAAATTTATAATGAACCATCATGCAGTGTGTAAGTATGAAATCATGCTATTAGGTTGTCATTATTTTAATCAACCTTGTCTCACTTTCTCAACTATCAAATGAGGTTTTTGAACTAGACAGTAATACCTATAATTTATTGAGCACCTACGATGTACCCAGCTTTACCTCATTTCATCCTTACAGCAACCCTCTGAGGAAGATACCATTCATTATTAGCCCCATTTTATAGATGGGGAAAAAATTCAGGCTCAGAGAGGTAAAATAATGCACTCAAAGTCACACAGTATGTAGAAGAGTTTAGATTTGTACCTACGCTGACTCTAGATCCTTTTTATTTTATTTTTTTAACTTTATTTTGTATATTTAATAATTGAAAATATAAACAATTAAAAACTAAAAAGTAAACACAGATGAATAAATATATACATTTCTCAATTAAATGTAATGGATACATATAATTTTTTTTTTGAATCAAGCAATATGTTACACAATATATTTGGTTCATAGTAACACATTCATACAGTATTTGTCCTTTTGTGTCTGGCTTGCTTCGCTCAACATAATGTCCTCCAGGTTCATCCATGTTGTCATGTGCTTTACGACTTCATTTCTTCTTACAGCTGCATAATATTCCATCATGTGAATAGACCACATTTTGTTTATCCATTCCTCTGTTGATGGACACCTGGGTTGTTTCCAGCTTTTGGCAATGGTGAATAATGTTGCTATGAACATTGGTGTACAGATGTCTGTTCATGTCACTGCTCTCAGTTCTTCTGGGTATATACCCAGTAGTGGTATTGCAGGGTCACGTGGCAAGTCTATATTCAACTTCTTTAGGAATTGCCAAACAGCCCTCCATAGTGGTTGTACCATTCTGCATTCCCACCAACAGTGAAGAAGTG